>NDXB01011372.1:126958-163033 GCA_002631895.1 Agapornis roseicollis | reverse complement strand
AAAAATACAAATTTAACAACCTAAAGCTAAAAAAAAAAAAACCCAAAAAAAAAAAAAACAACAAAACAAACAAACAAACAAAACCAACAAAAAACAACAGAAGTCAGCGTATGAGATTAATAATCTAGAAACATGAAATCAAAATGTTACTTTGGAAATGAAAGCTACCAAGTACTGATGACCTACTACTGTTTATACTTCCATTGGTAACGCAATGTCCATTAACAGACTTGAGAGCCAAGCAATTAGTATTATTAGAGCAAGTGTACTTTTAGCTTACTGAGTGTATGAGCAAGGGGGTACAATTTTTTTTCATATCTAGTAATACGTAGCCGTATTACTAAAGGTACAAATAATCTTGTTTATTAATCTGTGGGTTTACTTGTCATGCCTACAAGGACTTAACATAATCCTTACCCACCAAAACATTAACTCAAACAGTAATAAGCCTACCATACAATGTTTTCAATTATAAATGAGTGTACAATGGGACAATGCAATAATTCAATATAAGTAACTTAATCCTGAGACTTGTAAAATGAAGGCAAATAAAATTAAGTGAAAAAACAGTGATAATGCAAACTCTGGTGCTGTAAGAAATAACCTGCAGCTTATTTTGGTGTTGTATATTTTGCTTCCAAACATGAACTTTGCTTTTGTCAGGTTATAATATTATTTTCCATTTACAGTACTTTTCTATTGATTTATATTTTGAAACATTATTTAAGGAAAAATAGCAGAGAACAGTTCAACAGATTATTAAATTTCAGTTACCACAGATACTGAATATTATTACTAGTAGTAAACTGAACATTTTGATACTGAAATAAAACTCTTACTTTATTCAGACTACCTCCATGGAAGGACACATGACATACCAATTTCTATGCTGCCATACTGTTAATTTTTTACATGTACTAAAAGAATCATATAACAAAACATCAGAGGGTTACATTAATTGGATAAACTTCAATGTCTCAAAAAATACACTTTGTAATATAATATTATATTGTTTGTTATATTTTCTCCATGTACACAGAATTCTTCAACATCAATTAGAAACTGATTATCAAAAAATAGAAAATAGAAATCCTTACCGACAATCAAAAGAGAGCTCATATTGTCCCGATACTTCTCTGATTGCCATACCAAAGATTTTAGGTATTCCCTAGAGTGCTCTGTAATCAAAATACTAGGAAGAACATAAAACAAGACTTGGAGGTATGAAATTTAACATTGTTATCTGTTGAATTTTGATTTATATAAAACTACCTTTTAAGGAACTATTTTCTCTCCAAATTTTCAGTTCATTCGTTCATTCATTCAGTCAGTCAGTCAATTTTTTTTTCTGGTTCATACAGAGGGTTACTTCATGCAACACCACAGTGAACAGGAAGGAGGGAGAGGAGCCATCAAGGGTGGTTCATGAAGTAAAACAGGACTGAAAGAAAAATCTACCCAGACTGTAGTTCCCAGCCCAAAATGGTATTTAAATTCTTTGTGCATGTGTGAGAAAGAAAGCAAGACAAAAAATGCTTGCCTTGAAAACAAGATGAAAAGGAAAAGATGAAGCAATCTTGATCTTATGTCAGCATGAAAAGGCTTCAATTCCATTGTTGGGAGATATTCCAAAACCACAGACAATACTTTATTCCTGTATCTTTTCTGGAGATTACGGAGGTGATACTTGCTCAACATACATGTTTCCCATATGTATAAATATATGCATATACATACATATAAACATACATACATACATACATACATACTTTCCATATACATAAGTGTCTATTGTTGCCTACTCCAAAAAAGAGATGGGATTTTCAGGTTGTTAAGTCTCCTATGAGAAAGAGGTTTACATTAGTGACTGTTATTTCCCTTTCCAAGCTCCCCTGAAAAGCCACAAATATGGATCATACACTGCTCACTCCATGCAAAACACAAAATACATACAGCTGTTGCAAAGAACAAAACTATTTACAAATAGACTAAACTTATTTTTGCACTAATTTTGAGGACTTACAAGTGCAGGATTTAAGACTATTATGACTTTTATTTACATGATTATTTGCAACTAAATAGGGTTTATTACTGTTAAGTTTTCATTACCTGTTACCAGAAGAAGGAATAGGTTCTTCTTGAAGTCCTGTGGCCAGAAAATTAACCCATGATCTTTGTTGTTTGCATGGAGGACTTAAAGGTACTTCCATTTCATCTTTCAGATATGGAACATATTTAGCTAGAAATAGCACAAAGCACCATTAAAAAAAAAAAAAAAAAAAAAAAAAAAAAAAAAAAAAAAAAAAAAAAAAAAAAAAAAAAAAAAAAAAAAAAAAAAAAAAAAGGATCAAAATCACAAAGCTACCTATGAATGAAGCACACATACTTAGGAATTTTACACTAGTGAAGTTTTGGATTAAAATACAAAATACTTCACATTTAATTTCCAGGCAGTTTGGGAATAATAATGTGTAGATCATATTGCTTTACTCATTCAGTAATATATTTCTGGATACAAACTCTTCCCATGCACAATAATTTTTATTATTACATCATCAGGTACTATGCCTGAGGTTTTGACATCAAGTGTTCATTCCTTCAAGTGTTGGCCTTCTTAGATAGTTCCTAATAAATTAAGATAATTAGATGGGAGAGAGACTTAAGACAATATTGTGGTGGCTGTAACATTCAGATGAATGGACTCGGGGCCTTCAGAAACATAGTCAGGATTTTAAAGACAAAACTATTCTTTCAATCAGAATTAGCAGTTGTTGTAATTCCAGTGGTGACTAAAATGAATTGCAACACTGTTTTTTTAAAAGCAGTATACAAACAAACACGGCATGCTAAAAAGTCCCCCGCAAGTCACTTTTCACATCCCTTTTATTAGCATATTAAATGCAGATATTGTAATGGATTATTACTTTTTATTCAAGGAATTTGAAACTTCATTGATTTTGGTGCCATTACATAAAAATTGGTGGTTTACACATTCACCCTGGCATTCATCTCTCTGTCTTTCTTCTAATAATATTTCTCATTCAGCTTGACCAGAAAACAGAAGTAATAAAAAATACAGTTCCCCCATGTTCTATGAAAATTAACAGCCAGAAGAATTGTAAGTAAGTAAGTGCCTTCATAATGAAAACCACTTGCAATAAACTCCCTGTTCATTTCAACAGGCAATAAGCAGCTGTGATCATCACACACACATTGTCTGGCCAACAGGCATGCAGTGGTCTATGAATCAGCCACCTGCCCAGCTGCTTGCAGCTGTTCCTTGTCCAACCTAGCAAGCAGATTGTAGAGCAGGAAGGGCAGGAAAGATAAAAGACTGTGTTAGAAAGCCAGAGAAGGTACAGTAAATGTAGGATTTTTTTTTTTCTGTGTTGAAAAACAAAGTTAGCACTTTTATTTGAACAGGACAGGAGCTGATCTCAGGACAGGAAAAATTCCCGACATTTCTAAAAAGAAAATTATTTGTCTTTGAGCAAAACTGTTCATATTTGGTTTTGTCTGGTTATTTTTGCCTTTGAGGTTGGAACATTCTGGCCAGCTACATTAGTTAAACTGCTTATACTAAGGGTGCCATTCCACTTCTCAGGGCATTAATGACAGAGTGAGTTTTCCTGTCCCTTTTTATCAATAAACACCACAGGTATCAGGAGAGGAGAGGAAACAATGAAATGCTCACAGAAAATGTGGTAATTTTATCACTGTTTCTTCCCTCATTGCAAGCAAATATATTTCACTTCTAGTAACTTATAAACAGCAAAATTTATTAGAAGGAGAAGACTGTATAGTATCTGTGCTGAAATTTTATATCCAATTACAAATTACAACTGTCGATTAGCAAATGGTGCCTGGTTCAAAGGCAGGACTCAGCCAGCAAACTGACAATAAAGATTAATGCCATCACCTTCTTCTAAAACCAATTCAAGATGGTTTGAATATTTATCTAATACAGAAGACAATCTGGACAGTATCTCAGCTAAAATCATAGTTAGTTTGCTATTATGGTATATAGGAGGAGTGTTCCAAACTGCTCAGATCTACTTAACCTCTTCCTGCTTATCATAAACCTTAAAAGTAAAGGCTGTCAGATAGCTCACTAGAGTCAGTCTACAGTAAATCCTGCTAGGTAATAATTTCCAGATATAAAAGAAATCTAACTTTTTCTTGGTGGGACAACATATGCTAGGTTTGCCTTGAGCTTCTGTATCATAGCCCTTTGAGCTGATACGATTCCTTCTACCAAAAGCTCACTACAATACTGTATCAGGAGTGTGATGCTATTAGTTTGAAGAGGATAGTGATCAGTTCAGCTTAAATCATACTGAAACTAGGACAAGAAAAGGTATCTTCGTCTGGAGAAAACTCAAAATTCCTCAAAAATTTTAGTAACTGCTGAATGGAAGATTATCAAGTGAATATACACTGGAGAATACTACTACTACTACTACTCAGTGCAATTATGCATACACTTTTTCCAAGACAGGATATACATTAGGATGAGAGGTACATGTTTATTCAAGTATTGCCACTCTGCCTAGATCACACCCATATGGAAATGACACATTTTGCACAGGCTTTTCTGCATGAAATCAGAGGTGAAAAATAACACTTGCACAGCCATTTTTCTGCCTCTCTTAGCCAGCCAACATTAAGCTCTGACAGCAGTAGGGCTGGCAAGAATATTAATTATTTTGAGAAGTTGCACCTTGGTGCTGAAGAAACTTTAACTGAGGTTGAGATACCAAACCTGTTTGGCATTGGTATGCATTGTAACCAGCATCCCTGAGTTTTCAAGCTATTAAAGGTGGGTATATATAAAGGATTTCCTAATGTCAGTGTAGGAGAAGCCAGGATTCAATGCATGCATTAGCAAATATTCAACACTTCCAGTTCATTTCTGTGGAAAACAGCCCTGGTGACTGGTGACTGCGTTTCTAGATCTCACTGCATCACTGAACCATTTGCAAACCAAAATGAATCCACCCGAGTTTTGAACCTCTAGAAGTTACAAACTCAGTTCTTTTCCTTTGGATTGCCCTCCATCACCCTCTTTTGAAAGCATTTACGTAAGGCTTTAATGAACTTTAAACTGCAATATTCAACCCCGCAACTTTAATCAATCTGCTTTAACTTGCCTCTGCCCTCACTGGGTAAATTTACAGATAAAATAATCTAAAAAGCTGATCAAGTGCAGAAGATATATACATCAATTGCAGCCAAAAGCAACATGAAGGAACTGTAAAGCTGGTTGTGGTTAGCTTTTAAAACTCTTGAAAGCAGTATGGCACTTCTACCTGCTCATAGTACAATTACAAAATAGTAGATTATACAAAGCAAACATTCTTATCTTCCATTTATATGCTGCATGTACTTCCAAGAACAGACTATGGGGACAACCACCTGGAGAATTTATTTGAAATATCACTGCTTGATTTAAGTAAATCTCCTACCTGACTCACAGAATTCCAACATACTTCTCCTATCACTGCAGCAAACCTCTTGTGGCATGGGATAGTACTCAGAAATTTCTATTCTGTATGCAATTTCTGCTTTGAGATCTGGAAACAGGTATTAAAAGGTGCCATAAATGAACCGTTTATTGCTTTTTCCTGTCAAAGCATTTTTTTCCTTTCAATTTTTTAACTGAGTCTCCATAATACATTATTATGAAAAATTACAGTTATGCTTAGTAACCCTAAATACCATAGGTGATCAGAGCAGTGGTCAATCTTGCCTCTTAAAGGTGCAGAAAAAAACCCCACAATATAGTATAGTCACTACCTGAAGTATTAAAAGTTCTTATGACTGCAGTAATGTGATTTATGGAACAAGTAGGCAGCTTAAATGTAGTTTACCAGGAGTCTGTGTATGTAGATTCTCTTGATACTAAAAAGGACTAAAATGGAACAGAAAAGAGTAATAGTTTGATGTTTGTATACAAAATCCTCAGACCTCTGCAGTGATGGCTGGGTTATTCAGCTTGGAAAGTAGCATGTGTGAAGTAAATGTATCAGAGGAATGCACGTGAAATCGCTGTGGTCAAATAATACTCTTTAAGAAGTTTTGTGGCTATAGTCAGTAACAGACTGGATTACTCCAAACTGCTGCCCTATCAGAAACAGAATTTAGCATACAATCTCCACACTCAGAAGCATAAATCACGCTTCCCGGATCTGCTTCAGGCCCACCAAAGAAGTGGTTTTCCTCACTTGCCGAAACCAAAGCAAACTTGCCTGTTTTAATAAAAATTTTAAAATCTCAGGCTTTTTTTTTTTTTTGTTAACTACACGAAATACTGTCATAGATGTCAATCCAATAGCCAATAATTGTCATTAAAGTTGTAGTTATATGTAGTATATAAGCATTTTGTAACATTCCTTCAATTCCTCTAAAGAAACTACTACTGTCATTTAGAATATTCCTGTTACCCATGGAAATATTTAACTTTTTTCCCCCAGAAATCTTGTGTTTGCAATTACAATGTCATACAAGCAGTTTTTACAGTATGACTTTATTGCATATAATCCTTTTAAGGATGTCTCTGAAAGTAAATTTAATTACAGGTAAGAAAACAAAACACTAATTATATTCACGGTACACTAGATATCATGAATCATAGCTAGCGTCACATTTGTTTCCAGGATTACAACACAACTATGGATTGAATAAAATGACAAATAGTTTATTTCCCCTTGGCTACTTGAGGAGACATTTCTAATACTCAGAAATTTGGGTATAGCACAGTTCATAGTCTCATACAGAGAAATTCTTATTTCATGGTCTGTGACGTAATTCCTAAGTGAACTGAATATGAAACGCACTTGCATCAGGACCAACCAGCTGGTGCACTGGTAAAGAAGATCTCTACTGGTCCTGCCAGGTACAAGCGGTGGGTTGTAGTAGTGGGGGACTCTGAAAGGGACTGATGCACCCAGCTGTCAGCCTGACCTGGTCTCAAGGGAAGTGTGTTGCCTACCTGGGGGACGGATCAGGGATGCTGCAGAGAGGCTGCCTGCTCTAGTAAGTCCCATGGACTATTACCCACTTCTAGTGATACATGTGGGTGCTAGGGATATAGATAGTAGTAGCCTGTGGGACATAAAGAAGGTCTGCAGAGTCCCGGCAGAGGTGCTTAGGGGTTCTGGAGTTCAGATTGTTTTTTCACCCATTCTCCAGGATACAGGGGAGAACCTTAAAAAATCCAGGAGGATTGGACGGGTTAGTAAATGATAACAAGAATGCTGTTATAGTCAAGGGTTTGGGTGCCTTGAACACGGGACCCAAGTTTGTAGGCCAGGTCTATTGGGGGCTGGTGGACCTGCTCCGATAAATAAGGGGAAGAGTGGGTTTTGGTAGGAGGCTTGCCAGACTTGTCAAGGATGCTTTAAACTAGATGTGTTGGGGGGGCATCATTCCATCCCAACATGCTCAGTCGGTTGCCACCACCTATAATAAATGCTCGGAGCAACATAGCAACATTCCAGCTGCTCTAGCCAACAAGCCAGCGTCATTTGGAGCTCGGTTCAGATGTCTCTATACTAATGCCCATAGAATGGGGAACAAACAAGAGGAATTAAGAGATGTGTGCCCGTCTGTGGGGGTATGATATAATAGGCATCACAGAAACATGGTGGGATGGCTCTTATGACTGGAGTGTTGGGATGGAAGGTTACAGGCTTTTTAGGAAAGACAGGGCTGGTAGGCAGGGAGGGGGAGTGGCCCTTTATGTTAGGGATAGGCTGGAGACTATGGAGCTCTCTCTGGGGACAGGTGAGCAGTTAACAGAGAGTTTGTGGGTCAGAGTTAAAGGGAAAACAGTGATGGGAGACATAACTGTGGGTATCTGTTACAGACTGCCTGATCAAGAGGAATCTGTGGATGAAGTGCTTTACAGACAGATAGGAAAAGCCTCAAGCCCGCAGGTCCTTGTTCTCATGGGGGACTTCAACCACGCTGACATCTGTTGGAGTGACAGTATGGCCCGGCACACGCAATCAAGGAGGTTCCTTGATTGTGTGGAAGACAAATTCCTTCTGCAAGTAATAGAGGAGCTGACAAGGAGAGGTGCCCTGCTTGACCTCGTGCTCACCAACAGGAAAGGGCTGGTTGGAAATGTGATGCTCCAGGGCAGCCTTGGATGCAGTGATCATGAGATGGTAGAATTTGAGATTCTCAGGATGGTGAGAAGAGCGTGCAGCAAGCTCACTGACCTGGACTTCAAGAGAGCAGACTTTGGCCTCTTCAGGAACCTGCTTAGGAAGGTTCCATGGGATACAGCCATAGAGGGCAGGGGGGCCCAAGGCTGCTGGATGATATTCAAGGATCACCTGCTACAAGCTCAGGAGTGTTGCATCCCAACCACAAGGAAGTGCAGCAGGAGGGCCAGGAGACCTCCATGGATGGATAAGGAGCTGCTGAGAAAAATTTGAGAGAAAAAAGAGGCTTATAAGAGGTGGAAGCAAGGAGAGGCGGCCTGGCATGAATACAGGGATGTTGTCCGGGAAGCTAGGGAACACGTAAGGAAAGCTAAGGCCCAGTTAGAATTAAACTTAGCTAGGGATGGTAAGGATAACAAGAAGGGATTCTACAGGTAAATTGTGAATAAAAGACAGACCAGGAACAACTTAGGCCCCCTCTGGAGGCTATCAGGTGAACTGGCTATGCAGGATTTGGAGAAGGCTGAGGTTCTGAACAACTTCTTTGCCATGGCCTTCATCAGCAAAGGCTCTGACTGCATCACCCAAGTCTTGGAAGGCAGATGCAGGGACTGTGAGAATGAAGACCTTGTGCCCACTGTAGGAGAGGACCTGGTTTGAGATAATCTTAAGAACCTGAACATGCACAAGTCCATGGGACCTGATGAAAGCCATCCGCAGGTCCTGAAGGAGCTGGCAAATGAAGTTGTTAAGCCACTGTCTCACCTATTTGAAAAATCATGGCAGTCAGGTGAAGTTCCCGACAACTGGAAAAAGGGAAATATAACCCCCATTTTCAAGAAGGGGAAAATGGATGACCCGGGGAATTACAGACCAGTCAGTCTCACCTCTGTGCCTGGCAAAATATTGGAGCAGATTCTCCTGGAAGGCATGCTAAGATACATGAAAAACAACAAGGTGCTTGGTGACAGCCAGCATGGCTACACTAGGGGGAAATCCTGCCTGACCAATTTGGTGGCCTTCTACGATGGGGCTATGGAACTGATGGACAGGGGTAGAGCAGTTGACGTCATCTACCTGGACTTGTGCAAAGCGTTTGACACTGTCCCACACGACATCCTTGTCTCTAAATTGGAGAGACATCAATTTGATAGGTGGACCACTCGGTGGATAAAGAACTGGTTGGATGGCCGCACACAAAGAGTTGTGGTCAATGGCTCAGCTCTCCGGCTGGAGACCAGTGACGAGTGGTGTCCCTCAGGGATCGGTGTTGGGACCCGTCTTGTTCAACATCTTTGTTGCTGACATGGACAGTGGGATTGATTGTGCCCTCAGCAAGTTTGCCAATGACACCAAGCTGTGTGGTTTTGCTGGAGGGAAGGAATGCCATCCAGAAGGACCTTGACGCGCTTGTGAGGTGGGCTGCTGCCAACCTCATTAAGTTTAACCATGCCAAGAGCAACGTCCTCCACCTGTGTCGGAGCAATCCCAGGCACAACCCCAGGTTGGGCAAAGAGGAGATTCAGAGCAGCCCTGCGCAGAAGGACTTGGGGGTGGTGGTTGATGGGAAAATGAACATGAGCCAGCTCCAGTGTGTGCTTGCAGCCCAGAAAGCCAACCGTATCCTGGGCTGCATCAAAAGGAGCGTGACCAGCAGGTTGAAGGAGGTGATCCTGCCCCTCTACTCTGCTCTCATGACACTTCACCTGGAGTATTGTGTGCAGTTCTGGTGTCCTCAACATAAAAAGGACATGGAACTGTTGGAACAAGTCCAGAGGAGGCCAAGAGGATGAACAGGGGACTGGAGCACCTCCCATACGAAGACAGGCTGGGAAAGCTTGGGCTGTTCAGCCTGGGGAAGAGAAGACTGCGTGGAGACCTCATAGCAGCCTTTCAGTATCTGAAGGGGGCCTATAGGGATGCTGGGGAGGGACTCTTCATTAGGGACTGCAGTGACAGAACAAGGGGAACGGGTTCAAACTTAAATAGGGAAAGTTTAGATTGGATATAAGAAAGAAGTTCTTTACTGTTAGGGTGGTGAGGCACTGGAATGGGTTTTCCCAAGGAAGTTGTGAATGTGCCATCCCTGGCGGTGTTTAAGGCCATGTTGGATGAAGCCTTGGCTGACATGGTTTAGTGTGAGGTGTCCCTGCTTACGGCACGGGGGTTGGAACTGGATAATCTGAAGGTCCTTTCCAACCCTAACTATTCTATGATACTACGATTCTATGAAAGAACTAGATTGTGTTAAATGTGTACAAATTAAATGAAAATCAGGTCAAGCATCACCTTCTTTGATCACCTTTTTGCACACATCTTCATCAGCCATAGTTTCTGGAGCTAAATTCAACAACTCCCGCAGTTCCAAGTATGATGGAGTATTAGCAGAATCTGATCTGCCATTGCTGGGTGTGCAGAATTCTAACTCAACAGGCAACATGAAATACTGAAAAATATTAATCACAACAGAATGGTAAATAAATTTTCTTTGATGTTACTATATACACAAAGCTTTTTTAAAATTCTGAAATAACTGAATTCTAAACCAATCTAAGCTTTTAAGAAAGAAGTCATATGACATTTACACAGCATACACAAAGCTTTGCTCAATATAGAAAAAAAAATAGTGTTGTAGTATTTCAAACTGAATCAGTGGAGTCAGACTGGATACAAACTTAACGTTCCCAATCAAGTAAAATCCTCATTTATTTAATTGAAGTGTTGGCTTTTTTTTTCTTAGAATTTTGAGAAATTGGCCAAAACCCAGATTTGACTTCTTTTCTTAAAGGAACCCAAGCTGGCCCCCAAAATACCAGAACCTGTTGTCGAACTCTCCCTTTCCCATAGATATAACATGGCTTCCTGCTCTGGTTCATTTTTATTCGTAGTGTAACAAGTACCTTCATAAACCTGCTAACACATCAGGTCCCAGGAGAAACACCTCATTAGAGCGGAGATTCCTCACAATAGCATCCAAGAATTAAAAAACCTCAGAAACAATACCAGCATTTTCTAATCTTGGAAATACGAAGTCTACAAATACTTGGCAAGTATGAAAATAATTCAGACAAATTACTTGCAGATGAATAAACTCTTATGCATAACACAGTAATCAATGATACAACAGTTAGTAAGAAACAACATGATGATACCTCTTCATCTTTTACCGACATGGTACAGAAATTCTCTTTAATCCCCTGCAGTTCTTTTTCACTCTTTTCCATCTCCATTTCATTTTGGAAAGTCAAACATTCCCTTTAAAAGATCATAAATAACTTCTTTGTATCATCTAGACTGAAAGTCTTAGCAGTAGCTTTGATGAGCATATTTGTGGTAAAAGTAATTTTTCTCTACATCCACCCTTTTCGAAGAAAGCAATTCCAAGGAATGCTGTACCGATCTGTGTAACTAACTGAAATTACTTTCCAAGAAATAGTATATTATATGCAGAATAGAATCACTTAATATTGTGACCTGCCTTAAAACATCTTCTAAAAAAAAAAGAAAAAAGAAAAAAAAAAGAAAAAGTTGAAACTGTTGATCATCTCAACAGGTAAGTCTCATCATGTATAAACACTTTCTGAAGTTTCCTCTAATGGCAGGTTTTTCTGCTGTATACAAAATGTCTGTGATCTGTAACACTGACATAATTTATATTTTGTCACCTTTAATTTCTATGGAATGCTTCAGCACCAAAAAAAGGCAGAATGTGCTCAATATTAATTAAAAAGAAAACCAGAAGTATGTACTCTGGTTTGACAAACTTTTAAAAGGCCAAGAAGGAAAACTCAGGAGTAAGGCTACTACTTGCCTTGTAAAGCAAAGATGAAAGCCGAACAGGGGTAAGGATTTTTCAAGCAGAACAAAAACAGTTAATCAGGCTTCCCCATGTGACCATTAGAGTCACTAGATGTATATTGACTTTTTAGGGGGATAGCTTCCTCATCAGTCCCTGGCACTACTATTTTTCTGCACATTTTTCCAGTGCTCCAAAATGAAGATCGGAACCACATTTCACACTTGCAGAACATAAAAATGACACAATTTCATTTTAAAAAAATAGTTTTCTTAAATAATGTATATAAATTCCATCCTAGTAATTATTGTAAGTAAGAAGAAAAGCTGAAGTCTTTATCCATTACAAATAAAAACTAGTTAAAAAGTTAACATGCATGGAAGATATTAAAATGTTAATGGCATTACACACAGACTATTATTTACATTCAATGTTATACAGCAATTAGTTGATACCTGAAAACGTTCTCTTCTGTTATAACCTGTCCTTCAGAATCTAAAAGGGGATCTTTCACTAAAAAAAAATGTAGTCTGCTCAGAAGTACAGACGAAGAAGGCAGTTTTTTACGAAAATTTTCAAGGTTATCAATAAAAAGAAGTTCATCTTCCATAAATAAACCTGAAGGAAAATAAGAAAAAATACATTAACAATCAACATAACAAGAATTCTCAGAATAAAGAGAGGCAACTGTTGGAATGTTATAAAGGTCAGCAAAACAATAGCTACTTTTTATTTAACTTATTATAGGATTTTTAAACTTTAAATGCAGTGAAGTCTAGACTTCCAGTGGCTCACATGACAAGCTTTGGTTTTCTTTTCCTTTTTCTTTTGTCTTATATAGCACCTGTTAAAAAGAAAAGGTACTTTTCATTCCATTGCTTGTATTGTAAAGCACAATAAAGTAACTTTTGAGGCAGGTTTTGGCTGAGAAAATTAATTCAGTGCAATTTTTAAAGTAGAAATGAGGCAGTCTCACCATACATTGAAACTAAGCCAAATCTAAGACTAAGCACAGATACTCTAATTCTGAAGCAACAAAAAATTACTTACAGAATGAGAAGACAATAAATATAGGTTATAAATTATTATGATTTCGAAAAAGATGACATTATGGACCTTTATTTCTTTTGAGTTTAAACAACTACTCTTCATGAGATAGAACTGAAGCATTAATCATAACTCTGTTGAAATCCTTTTATTGACAATATAATATACAAACACATATTACAAATATATATATTACATATAGAAGGGAAAATGGAGGTTTTTTGTTCTTCTTACTTATTTTTTACTCACATGGAAGCCTTGTGATTCCCACATCCCCCTTTCACTCCCTGGATGACTGCCTACCTGCAATAACCCTCCCTTCCTTCCTAATGGATGGAAATAATAAATACTAATTATGATTACTCTAAACTGTTTTATGCTGCTGACACAAGCAGATCCCCATAAAGAAATCTAGCAGTTAAAAAATAAATGTCTCATTTTAAAACACCTCTGTTTAATGAGATGAACAGATCAGGAGAGGCCACTAAAGCTTCTAATACCCTATAAAGCTTAAAGCTCCACTGAAAAAACTGACATATTTTATGACACAATTTACAAAGCCCCTGATCTATTGTTCTTCCTTTTCTTCAGGCAACCATGAAAAAAAAGTAGGAAGCACCTCAATATTCAGGCTAGTGGATGGAAAATTTGGTGCTAAAATCAACCAGAAAATAAAGATTGCTTCCATGACATAAACTCAATCATGCTATGCTCAAATAATATCTCATTTAATTTTTGTTAATATTGCATCATAACTCTTAAAATCCTAATACTAAAGCAGGTCAAATAATGCACAACTTTGCCCTGGATTTGCATTTACTATTCTAATTTAGCTATATTGTTAATTTTTAAAATGTTCATTCATATTGTATGTTTTTATTGTAAATGGTTCTAGTACTGAGTGTGTAAAAAAAAATGAGGGTTTTTTCCAATTAATCTCACTCTAATGTGATTCAAATATTTAAATAACTGCATTTCTTTGTTATTTTTAACACATTTTAACCTGTTACTTCCCAAGAGAGTATGCCTATGCAAGAATGCACTTTCACATGTACTGAAGTGCCCTCCTGAAGCACAACAGATGCAGTCACATACCTAACTGCTTTCCTAATACACAATTTCACAACTGGTGTAATACGTAGAGTCTGACATTCACAAATGCCAGTGTCTGAAACCCATAGCAAACTGAACTGAGTTGCCACTTTGTGACTTTAGGAAATGCAGTTCCACATGTTGTAATAAGTTTATTTTTTAGACTTGTAGGTTGAATGCAACGTCACCACTTTCTTTGATAAAGCAATTTCTGATCAGCAAAGCACTGAGGAACTTTAACAGGCTTGAGCACATGCTCAATTTCTTTATCAACCAGGGAGCAAATATACAGTTCGTGTCCAAACGGGGGGTTTCACTGCCACTGCTTCCATGTGCTAGTGTAAAGATAGTGCTTTTCAGCTCAATGCCTTTATATATAAAGATGGCTTTTTCCAACTGTGACCCCTCTCTCATAACAAACTATGCAAAACAGTTTTTGCAAACTGAACCAAATCAAGTTTTTAACTGTTCCATTCAATGTGCTTCACACTTCACAGGTTTTCATTCTCTTACTGTTTTCCACTGCTGTCGTCTAGTAATACTTTACCAAATACATTTTAAATGTGTGCATAACCTACTACATTAAACTTCACAACCCTACTGGAAACTTTCTTTTGCTTTAAACAAAAACTTTTGAATAATACAACTCTTAGTAAGTATTATATGCATTATTTCTTACATTACACCTCAAAAAGTTAAATGACTGAAGAAATTGGTTTTATTTTCTGAAAGGAATAATAGGGTGATATTAACAGAAATAACCAGGGAACATTTTAATATGCACAAGCTGCTACAAAAAATCTCCTGCACTAATAAAATCAGCTATTTAGAATTTGAATGTAATCTTCCTCTATTAGAAAAACAGATTTTAAATAATTTAAAATCTTGTATCATTTTCTTTCTTATTTTTTTGGAAATACATGTTAGATAATTATGTTGTATCACCCATAATATTCCACTTCTAATAATTTTATCAGTAAGTTTCATGTTTTCACACTCTCTGTGTATATCTTCATGTCTATATTGAAACCTAGTTAGGGCTGTTAGCAGACTAGCTGGCATTAATTAGCAGGTTCTCAATAACACAAAGTAGGTTGTCAATCTTTCTGAATGGCAGCTTTGTTAAGAGTTAATACTTTCCTCAAATGTCAACAGACTTTTGCTATCATTTCCTTCTTAAATGCAAAGAAAGTTAGAGAAAGGGTTGGCAGTAATACACTGATTACACGGAGAAGTAATTATTGATCTGCTAATTTAATAAATCAGTCACCAGAACAGTGAATAATATTCTCCCATAAAAACAACCCAAAACAGACTATTTAGCATGCCTGTTTATGTACAATGAAAATCTGTATCTTCAAAAAATATAAAATATTTTATGAAATTTATACTTTTTTTTTCTTTTCAGACTCCTGTCCATAAAAATTTATCTCTCTTGACTGTTACCAAGTAAGTCACAGCTAAGACATGGGAAAGCATCTGAATTATTTTTATTCTTTTTTGTAAGCAACCTGCAGAGAGAGCTTATTAATTATTGAAACCTTCTGCATATGCCACCTAACTCTGAAAAAAAATCTGGTAATTAAGATTACTGTCTTTCAATTATTAACTGCAATATACTTGTGTTGTTGATAGCATGTTCCTAGTAAATGTTATCTTGTACGATACTGTATCAAGAACCACCTGCCTCCTTTGTGTGACACTGGAAAAATGGTCTTTGTAAATGAATACTTTCCTTTTCTAAAATAATATAATTGACATATATTAAATCCCCCAAAACCAACCAACCAGCAAAAAAAACCCCAGCAACCCAACAAAATCAAACCAACAACCACACCCTAATGTATTAAAAAAAATAAATTACTTATTATAAATAAAATTATTCAGAATAACAGATCATAATACAGTTGAATCAAACATTCAACATTTTGCTTTCTGTGATCATATTTCATTATAGCTATTAGGGAGATATTAATCATGAAATTACTGAAAACACATAGGAACACTTCTCAATTTGAACTATCTTCATCCTGGCAACAAAGCAGAAACTGCTTACTTTCCATCCTTAACATGGCAAAAGAATATGGCATGAGGATCTAATTTTACTGAGGTACAAAAGATCTTTGCATTTTGATCACTGCCAGTAAGATCTACTTATTGCGATACTTGCTGCCACCTTCTGCCATATATTTGGTCAGTCTGAAACTTTTTCTGGCCTGCACTAACTTGAACTGTTAAAACAAGCCCTGCTTCTAAAGGGAGTAAACTGCTATTAAGTGGTTATAATTTCTGCAATTGCAAAGGCTGTGATCACCCAAATGATTTCTTTAATGCCTACAGGTCATGCACAAAAAATTATGGATGTTAACAAGCTGACTCCACTAAATGTTAGAAAACACTGAATAAAAAACTTTACCTTCCCATTGTTTTTTATACTCATTGTCATAGTCAGTCTTCAAATATTTCTCTTGGGTTGATTCTTCCTTAAAAGCACCTTTTGTAAGTAAAAAAAGTTCTTCTATGTCAGCTTGAGAGGAGGGATTTGAACTTGGAATAAATTCTATTAACTCGTTATTAGCATTGAACTCTACAGAGCAGACAGGTTTCCTGAAACGCACAAAAACATAACTGATACTTAAGTTGTTATAAAAGCACTGTCATAACTTCCGTGACTCCCCAGTGAATCAACAGCACTCAAAAAGATACTCTAAGAATTTGATAATCACTGTGTTCACTCAAGAAAAATGGAAATTACTAAATTGTTATCACTGTTCACTAGGTACATGGTCAAACGACACATTTAATTCTTCCCCAAGAAAAAGCACTCTAAGTTTAACCCCATCACTAAATTGAAAAAAAGGATAACGGCTGAAATAAAAGCATCAAACCTAATGATGTCATAATATTTGTAACAAAAATTTGCTGCTGGGTTAAACATAGTCATGTTTCAATAATTATGCAAAAATTGTTAGTAACTGCAAAAGGAAAAAGACAGGACAAATGAAGAAACAAAGACACTTCATTTTCCTGTCGCTTTTCATATTAATCTCAATATTACTTTTATTTTCCAGAAAAAAAAACCCTAACAACAACAACAACAAAAAAAAAACCCAACAGAAAGCTTACCAAAAAATAGCAAAATAATTTCACTACAGAAAAAAACCCCACACAACACAGTCTTAAGCTAATTACAGGTATTGAACCTAACGTTCTAACTTCAGACAACCAATTTCTCCACTGTGCATCCTATTGATTTATTCAGTTTCTTAATAGCCCTTTACATTACACAGTCTTGCTATTTCTAGACATCTGGAGGTAAATATCATAAATATATTATATTTAAGTGTATGAGCACACCTCTGAATTTCAGTACAGACCTTCATGTACAGGCAACAAGAGCAAACCCAAAAAGTCCAAGTTGAGAAGCTTAAAAGAAAGTATCACCTCTCCTGATCTAGTTGCCTAAATTTTTAACCACACAGAGAAGCATAAAAAAGTCACACAAAGCCCCTGTTTAGTACTATAAACTAATGCCTACTGTTAGAAAAAAATTAAGTCATCTTCCGAGCAGAGTCTTAGAATAGTATGTACTGAGCCTTGTGATAAGCAACACAAAGATGCTGAATTCAATTACAACCGTATTACATATCAGCACATTTGGGAAATATTTTAGTAATTATGGAAAACTGTAAGTCTAGAATATTCAGAAGATTTCACATATGCTGTTAGAAGTAGTGAAGATAGTGTATTTGTATTCAACTTGGGTTTCATTAAATGGCCTACGGCTATGTGCTCCATAGTGAAGATAATAGCACTGAACAATTTTCAATACTCAGTCAACCATAATGGGGGGGAGGGAACTGTTTACGATCACAGCTTTACCAAATACAGTACCCAGTAGGGTATAACAGTCTGTCAGTTTTTAAACAGGGTCAAAGCCCAGTTAAAAGTTTCCTGACATTTCAGTGACTTCCTTTGTAACTTTCAACATTATGTTGACAGTTATTTTTAGTACAGCTTCCTCTTTTGTGAAAAAAAAAAAGTACAGATAACTGTAAAATATCCTCAGGTTTCGTTCTTTGGATCTAACATCTATCAATGTAACCAGTATATCACTGAATTTTTAAAGGAAAATATACAAAATTTGAGATTTTATGACAAAAATGTAATTACAGAATGAACTGCATCTGAAATGATTCTGCCTTATAGCAAGGTTTAGGTTAAGATTTATAAATACCCTTCTTCAAATAGCTTCATCTACAGTTATGAAAGCTAACGGTCTGAATGACACAGGGGAGAAAAGATCCTCATGGTGCATACAAATTTTTCAGAGACTTTCTGCAATGTCATAAATATATTACACAACCACCACAAAATGAGATAAAGAAGCAGAACACTCAACGAAAACATGATACTACTTTAAGTGAAAAAGCCATCTTTAAGCTCTTCGCTACAGCACTGGATGCTTGCTACTGTCAAAAAACTTTTCATGTTGTCTTATCACCACTAGGTTATGATCCACAAAGTAACTGAATGATATCACATATGGAATGATATCATAAAGGAATCATATATGTTTTTAACTTAAGGTTACTGACTTTTCCAGGAAATCCTTCACAGGTAAACTTTGCTTCCATTGATCCAGTACTGAGACAGCAATCATGTTCTGTGTTGAAGTAACTGAGATAAAAAGAAAGAAAAATAATCACACACAAAATATTTATTTTCATAAATACTTATTGATCAAAACATTGGAGAGGCTGAACAAACTTTCCACAGGATGTACCGAATAAACTGTGCTTTTAGTTTCCACTAGCAAAAGTAAATTTAAAATACCAGAAAGATGCAAATACATTTACCTCTAAGCTTGGAAACCTCCAGCTTTTCCACATCTCAAAACCTCAGCATCATCTTTCAAACCTCTCCTAGCTAATCAGATTAAGTATTTTACTTATCTCTGTTCAATGCTTTTCTTCCAGCACTCCATATCCAGACAGGAAGTTTTCCAGAGATCTCTACAAGCTAATTAAATATCATCTCACTTATGATTCCATACACAAACAAATACCCATTACCAATTTGCTTCCACTCACGCAATGACCACATTCTGCCTGCAAGAGGTACATGAACCAACATACTGCTGCTTCCAGAAATGACAGGGTTTGCTTTTTGCACATACATAAGCTTTGCCTTCAATCCACAGTAAATCTAAATTAAGACTTGAGGACTATATAACCTACTTCTAGTCCATGGCTTCCTATACTTATCATCAGCAAAGAGTCCCGTGAGATGATATTTTTCATCTTGTTGTAAACAGGGAGGAAAGCAAAGGGATAATCTCCAGATGGAAAACTTCTGGCTTGCCATGCTCTGCACAGAAAAAGAAGGCATGTAATAAAATTGCGACAGACAAGTCCATTCATTTGTGCACTACCTCAGACACACTGTCTTCAAGTGTTTTCTGCAGAAACACAGTTTATACTTAGATTTTATTTTTTTGCAAAATTGACATAGTGAAACTAAGAAAGATATTAACAGTTACTTGACTTGATGTTCAACTTTTACTCTACATTTCTGCATATGCATGGTAGCAATCAACTGAGTTCTAGAATTAAATAGTCAACTTGGCAACTTCAGTAACTCTACACTGAAAGCCACCTTTAGTAACCTATCTGTTCTTTTGCTGAAAGCCCACATGCAGTACTGCATGAACAGCAGAAAACCACAGAATAAGGTTAGTTTAGGAAGCAGAGAAAAATGATTCCCACACAGGGGTTTGGATTAACAAGCTTGTATCTTAGAAGGAAGTTTTCCTCAAAAATTCTGGGGTGTAAAAGGTGATTTGGAAAAGACAATTAGCTACAGAAATACTGGAGAACATAATGAATGAGACTAGAAACTTCTCTCTGTTTCCAAGTCCATCACCTGAATTCAGCTTCATGTCTTACAAAGCGCACCCATTTCATACCGTTAGGTATTTCAGGTGACAAACTAGAAATAGTTCAGTGACTGTTGGTGCACTTTCTATATCTTCCAGTATAAGCAGAGAGAAAATGTGGTGGGGAATTTTTATTTTTTTTTTTTTAAAAAAAAGGAAAAAAAAAGGCAGAAGACAACATGGAAAGCAATGTGAACACTGTCACTTCCATGAAAGGTCACCATTGCAGATCATTTTTTCATTTCGGTTTAATCCTGTGTGGGATAGTTACAACTCTGTAAATGCTAGTTACTTTTAACAGAAAAGGCCAAAACCATTGCCCTCATACTACCTTTTCCTTAGAAGGTTCCTGTAAAAATATTAAAAATACCATACTGCATTCCCTCTTGCCTAAGGCAGCATGACATTTCCCCAGTCATCTCCTTCTTTACAAGTTCTGAACAAAGAAGGCAGAAACAGACAACTACAGGAAACTGGACCAAGATCTACATGTTACTGGCCATACACCAGTTTAAGTAACCTGTATTGAAATTACTGCTAAAACCCTGTGTTTATAACAAAATGAAGTACAGTCTGCTAATATACAGCCTTATCAAATATATGTAAGTGTTTTTCAAGGCCGTTCTTAATGGCTATGGCATTTGGTCAATGCATATTTATGTCTATATCTTAATGAAATGCAAAGGTCTCTACAAATTTCTCTTCTAACTGAAAGATATTATATCCCTTTTTATAGTTCCATGCAGTTTTTATACAGTGTCAGTTTCTAACGTGAGAATGTGTAAGTTCTAAGATGACTTTGTAATGACACCTACAATGCTCAGTAGCATGAGGACTCTAACTCTTGTGTCTTTAATGACTGAAAAGGCTCCTTTCTTCCAAGATACTTTTATACTGGGCAGTAGGAAAAACTATGACTAGGCTTGATAGATATGCATAACAAGCACTTTAATAGCAGGATTCCACATCCAATTGAGACATATTTGTGCAGGAATCAGAGTTGATATGCTCACTGAATCCCAGCATTCCCTAAGAAGTGGAAGCATTAGACAAGTCCACTTAATATATCAGATGCCTGAAAAGTCAAATTAACTATCACTTATTTCCAACAGGAGGGTAGAAGTTTGGCACAACTGTGGAACAAGAAACTGAACTTTTAGCACAGCATATCACTTGCACAGTCAGTTCTGTAATATTTTTAAGCATGTGATCACATTTATTAACCCCTTCTGGCAATATTATACAGCAATGTCCAAACTATTCTATAGCAGCCACTCATTAGGCCACTAAACATCTCTCTTCTACCACTTTTCGTTTGTTCTGCTATCAACACCACCCTACTCCTCAAAATTTAGGCAAGCAAAGCCATGAACTGTAATTCACCTCTTCTGCACAATGGCCCACAAGGTGTTTCACTGACACACCTATTTTTTACGCACAGATAACACAGAGACATCTGAAGACCAAACCGATGTGACTACTGTAAGAATGTTTTCACACAAATATTGAATGACAGATTGCATACTGTTGGAGCTACAACTGAAGAAGAAACTTCTCTTGCTACAATCTAAGAAAATACTAGGCACACACACAGGTACAAAGTGGAAAAATTCCTGTACTCTCTGGAAAGGGACATGGGCAGAGTTTTTGCAATGTGGATCTCAGTTTACCCTCAAGTACTATTTCTGGACTGCTTCCTAGGAGCTGTACTTCTTCACCTCTGTGCCAGGATGCTTGTGAATGTACTTGCATGCTCCACGAACTCTCAAAGGCATCATGTCTCACTGCCTCATTATTCAGCTCACAGACTAGAAGTGTCCCCTCTTGGCAAAGCACCACTCTGCCAGAGAAGTGTTTTATCTGTCCCATATCTTTTATTTGAAAATGTAAATAAGTAAAACCTCAATTAAGTAACAGTGTGCTTCAGTTATAAGCAGTTGGTAACATCACACAGATGTAGACAGGAAGAAGAACAAGACTTCATAAGGTTTCTCTGTCTTAACTGATCAACACCTATTAAACCAAAATAATGAACATCTGCTCTCCATTAGTTTAATCTAAAATTTCATGAAACCTCTTCCCTACAATCCGTAGGGAATACAAGCGTTGTGTATCACTATCTTAATACATATTGATGTAGCTAGAAAATTTGATTTCTCCAAAAAGGTAATTAATTAAATTTTATGCATTAGAAGGCCCAGTGCACTCTCCAGAGAAAGCTCTAAACAGGAAACTGGCTATAAAACACAATTATATGTGCATCAGACATTAAAAATATAATGCTATTCAGTTTTGGCAAAATTGTACTTTATTTTTCTGTTAAAAAAACCCTTAATCACTTCACTATGTTATCCCGCAAGTGCAGTACAACCACCTCACAGAAACATAATTCCTAAGAAAACGGATATCTACATCTCTTTTTAATGTGCACTTAATCTTTTCTTCAGTTACTGTCATATTTATTTCAGAATATTAAAGGAAATAAGAAAACTATACCTCATATAAATAGTCTGTTGAGTGATACTTTAAAGCTGCAAACATCTTGGTTTGTGATGTTTTCAACACTGCGCTTGTCAAGAAGACATACAAAATATGAGTTAGTTAAAATTTCCTGTCTCCTAAAATGTTGAAAGAGAAGGTTGAAATTAGGGTTCATCAAGAATAACTTCCTAATTTCTGCTAACACATGTACCTCAGACTGAATTTCCTATAGAAGGCTACCCAAAACATTCAGCATTATCCCTTTGGAAGTATGTAACAGACTAACTACAGGGCACAGTCGCTTGATTTTTATCCAAAGGAACTGAGCATGGGGGTTTTTTTAGCTATGCCTTTTGCTATTTATTTCACAGAAAACCTTCTAAACCATTAAGTGAATGCAAGGAATACAAATGATATCCCCTAAGCAATAATTCTGAGAAATTAACTGAGTCAATTTTTATGGATTCTAAATTAGGTTTTAAATATATTAGTTCAGCTATCTCAACTATTAACTGTTCACTGCCTCATGTATTTATGAGGGGACTTTTTTGTCCCCTTCAGTTTTACAAGGGGAAAGGTGATTTCATAGGCTAATTGTGAGCGAGAGGTCCTGCCCTCACAGGAGGAACACCGGGTCTCTAAATTAGCTGATACCTCTGACGGGAATCAGAAGTGAGATGAAAACTTTAAAAGGACAGATATGGTGTGAATGTATATTGCTGTGCATGTATGCATGAGGTAGGAGAATACTTGTCCTTAATTAAAATTAGGTGGGAGAGTCAAGGGTAAAGTAAAATAATTCTATCTAAAAACCGCACAATGTAAATGAAACTTAACCAATGTGAACTTGTGACAGAAAGCAGTCTCCATACACATACCAGTAGCCATCAGCAACATGGTATTAGGATAAAATTGCCTAAGTAACACATCGGGAAATACAAAATTTGGGTATGAATGTAAACAGAATTGGGACCAGTGAAGGATATGTAATTAGGGGCTGCTTGCTCACTTCAGAGAAGTCTGGGCAGAGAATAGGAAGTGCAGGGTGAGTGAAAAGATAGGTTTGGGAAATGAAAAGAAGCAGGGAATAAGATATGAAATCAGATGAAGAGTGAAGTAGAGAGGAGTGTTCTGATGGAAGGAGTGTGGACAGTTAGAAATGGTGGTGAATCTGACCAGTGAACCTATGGAAAACCATCTGGACAACCTGCACGACTCTCTGTCAAGTGTGCATTCAACAGACTTGGTGTGGGAGACAGAAGCAGGAATGGATGTGTTTTTAAGGAGGGTCAGATTTGTACCTTAATACTAAAGGCAGAAGAACATGGAATGTAAGTGCAAATTAATAATACTGATGTGTATCACTCATTAAAATGAGTTCTTGACAGCAATATAATCATGCATTCATATAAATACTAAGCAATAGAACTGCAACTATTACTCACTGTGGTAAATTAATGTGCAAAATGTGGTAAAATGTGGTAAAAAAATGTGCAAATTAACACAGCAAACAGCTACTGTTGGTCCCTTAATCTGTAAACATCAAAACCATCTCAATCAGGTAAATTTCAAGTTTGCAATTTAAAATGGGAAGAGCAGGATTAAGAAATAATAGTATGTAAAAGCACAAGGAAACTCAAGCATACGTAAAATCTCTTTTTATGGAGAAACAAAACTGCAGAAGAACATTACGTAGTTGCATTCCGCAAGAACTCTAGGGAACACCCCTGTAAGTTAAGCGAAATGTGCAGTGTGAGGTACTCCTACCAGCATCAGATGTTACCGAAGCCGGTGAAGAGACAGCAGTGGCTAAAGGTAGTGTACGATGGAAACAGCAGAAGAGACATAAACTCACCACCACTGCCGAAGCCCCCGCCTCAGGACACCGCACACCCACCGAGATGCGCCCGGACCCGCCCTCCGCCTGCCCGGGAAGCGGAACTCGCGACTCTGATTGGCTGCCTCACCGTGGCTCCTATTTATCCCGCCACGGAGTTGCCCCGCCCCCGTGCTCTGGGCACCCGGGCGGCCATGTTACCTGAGAGAATGGCCGGGCCGGCTGCGGGCAGCCCTTTGGAGCTTAGTGGCGGCGTTGGAGTACTGCAGCCTCTCCTGTACCAGTAGCACCGCCAAAGGCTCAGAAGCAGAGGGCTTCTTATCTCTGTAGAAAAGAGAAATGACTTAAAAGCACAGCTGCAAAGACTTAAAAAGCAATAAATCCAGTTAACTGCCTAAATTTCGTCTTCTGCCCACCGGTAGCAGCTTGTATGGGAGAAGAAGCTAATGAAAAAAGGATGAAGTTAGATTTTAAAGTGATTGTATTTAAAACCACTGCTGACCTGCTGCCTGTTACTTTGAGAGCTGAAATGGAACAAGGCCAAAGTTTGAAGTTCCAGAAAACGTATGGAATGTCAGTCTCTACAAATAGCTGTCAACTTTGGGAAAAGGGGGGATTTTTTGTTGGTGGTGATGTTTTCTTCTTCCTTTTTTTTTGNTCTCTTACTGATTTAATCCTGGAGCATTTCAGGTAACAAATCACAGTAGTTCAAATTAAGTATATAATCTTCTCAACATCATAGCTGTATGAGGCAGTAAACAAATGTATTTTATTCCTTTTTTTTGGGGGGAAGGGGGGTTAGAGGGGTGGGTAGTTTGGTTTTGTTGATTTGGTTGGTTGGTTTTCTTTCTTTTAATTGGCTGCCTATCTTGCTCTCGCAGCCTAAAGGCTGCTGTCTGTAGAACAAGTCCTTGTGCTTCTCAGTAGGCAGTTTAGCATCACATTCGTGCCAGTATCCAGGCTTGAGTAATCCCTGCCTTGCAGGAATTCCGAGACACGTTGTGAGAATGCACCCTCTTCACAATGTTCTCCCCCGCCCTTGCTCCGCAAACTTTACATGCATCCCAGCTGCAGTGAGGCTCCAGATGCGGTTCTGCTTGGTGGAATAACACCTTTTTACAGAGGCGGGCACCACAATTGCAGGAGTCTTTGGAGATGCTGCAGGAGGCGTGTTCAGCCATTTGGTACTGGCTATAGTGTTGGGAGTCCAAGAAATGTGGCTCCTTCAAGAACTCCTTGCAGGTTGAGTTCCAGATGATGACAGATTTCTGTGGGGAAAACAAAAGTTACCCTTTTCACTCTGGTTTTAAAAGCTCCACTAGTTTTTGTACATCCAGTGGGTGAAAACACTAAGTAAAAAGCATACGGACATGGACAGATGCTGTCTTTGCTGCTAGAAAGTACTGCTTTATTGGTTTGATTTGATTTGATTTTTATTTTACTCTGTTTTAAAGTGAGAGGATGGATTTAGCCTAGCATTAACATAGAGTTTTTCCAAGCACAGACATATTGCAAACATTTTCCAGACCATTGTTCCTATGAAAATTGCAACTGCAAATATTTTATTGTTATCTTAGTATTTATACTTAAAAAATGTATTTCTGCTCTGCTGTCTAAGAAGTACAAGACAAACTGTTGGGCCAAGCAGGCGTAGTACACAAAACACAGGAACTTCCAATTAAAGTATTTCAGAAGCACGTTTCTCCCAGTTGGAGTTTAGAGAAATGCATGTTTCTACCCCAAACCAGGAAACAAAATAAGAGTGTATTATGGGTAATTGAGCAGGATGTTACAGCAGAGAAATGCTCTTCAATTGCAAAGCCTTTGAAGTATCTGGAACAGGTAAAATTAGTGATAGCCACTAGAGCAGATAAAGTACCTTACACAGCTACTCCAAGAACAATGTAGCAACACATACGTGATTAAGGAGATAGGGATATCCTATGAAGATTGTGTTATCTCCAGTTTTTCTTCATCAGATTGAGGAGTTAATGGGGTGCAAATCCTGCAGAAGAAAACTGACAGCAATTCATAGTTATCTCCATGACTCTTCCTCAGATATACCTGTAGATCTGGATGTCTGTACATACAGCTTTTAAACAGATGCATGGGAATTACATGGCTGATAAAGAGCAGGAAGTTTTACGTTACTGCTATTAAAATTAAGGTCATGAATGTAAAAAGCTTTTTCAGCTCACTACCTGAACCCAGGCAAAGCCTTCCTTCATGCAGGATGCCGGGGCGGGGTGTGTTGTGTGAAATTAAAGTGATAGCTTTGGTACACATTGGGCAAGTATGTACTTTCCTCATAAGACTCCATGATGCATCTTAGTTGGATTTCTTGTCAGTGAAGCTGAAAATGTAATGGATGAGAATAACGTAAATGCAGTTGAGCACTGCTGTCAGGGTAAGGAGTGCTGGGAATGATGAGATGAAATTTGGCAGCCTGTGTTTCTTATCCTCATCTTCTACAGTTGGACTGCTCTTCAGAATTGCCAGAAATGATGACCAGAGCCATGGAATCTGCTGCTGTACTCTTCCCTTAACTTTTGTAAAGTTTATCACTGTTCCAGAAAGACTTTTTTGAGAGTATACTGGAGGATTGAGCAGAAGATTATTGTGAATGCAGTTGTAATCTGGACTGTATCTCATTGTTCTGTAGCAAATAGCCTGTTGTGACCTGGATCACAACTGGTCTAATTCAGCTTAGCTGTGTATAAGTGGCACCAACTCATATTAACTGAGAATTTGATCCTCTCTCTTTTTATACCTCTCATTTTTTCTCCTCATTTAATTTTGTGTTAGGCATAGAAGTCAGAACTGAATATAAAACATCACTAAGGCAAGAAAGCAATAAAAATGTAAAGAAATATTTGTTATTTGGAGAAAAGAAATATTTTGCTTTATACTGCTTTGAGATGAGAAGAGATTGCAAGTGCGGGAAGTTGTGGTGGTTATTTATTTATTTATTTTCTAGAGGAATCAATTAATTTTGTTTTACAGTATTTATCTCCTTAGACTACACATAATGGAGTTATGCCCAGTTATTCTCTCAGTATGTGTATTCTTCAAGTGCAAGTTATTCAAAACCTCCACAGGAACATAATTGGTATAAATATTTTCTGTGTTATACGACAAGAAATTTCATAAGGCAGCTTAAATGAACAAAACAAGTATTCATTCTACAAGACTAGAATTTGAAGACAGCACAATGAACTAAGCCATTCAGACACAGGAAAAAAGCTTAGTACACAGTATAAATAACTAAATGTACTACAGTCATTCATCTGAAATTATGCTTTTCTGTGGTGTCTTTTAAGCAAGTTGCTTCTTTGTATCAGTCCTGCATTGTAACATATAATTATTGTTATGTAGGAAGTGAATGTTGAAAGAGACATAGTTTTCTCTCTCAGGTGTTGGTGCAAGGCTATGAAAGGTGCAGTAGTTGCTGAGAGAAAAGTAGGGGCAATTGGAGCACACCTACAAAGTGTGTCCTTGGGTCATGCATTTGTGCTCACAATAGGCTGTTTTCTAAAGAGTGAGATATAGTCAAGATTACAACTGCATTCCTAGTAATCTTGTGCTCAATCCTCCAATATGTTCTCAAAATATATGTTCAGATACTGAAATACATATAGTTGTAAGATCCTGAATACAATAGATTGCTTTTTTATTTGCTTTGTGTTTTGTATACACTTGGTTGGCTATAGAAGCTATTGATAAAGTGGCCTTCTCAGCCTTCCAGGTAGCTGCTTAGAGGCTAGAATAAGATGTCTCAGCTCTCTTAGGTGGAAATGGCAGCTTTGATTTATATATATATATATATATATATATTTAACACAGGGTTTGTTAATGAGGGAAGTGATGTAGGGTCATAGGATAATTTGCATTGGAAGGGACCTCAGGAGGTTTCTTGATTATCCTCGTGCTGAAAGCAGGGTCACACATCAAATCAGGTGAGATTCCTCAGGTCTTTGTCCAGTTAAATTTTGGAAATCTCCAGGGTAGAGGTGGCATAACCTCTTTATGTCCCATGTTGGTCAGTCTCACTTCTGAGCCTGGCTGGATCATAGAGCCATGATGAGATCATTCAGATCCTCCTGGAAACTATGCCAAAGAACCTGGGAGAGGAGGAGGTGATTGGTGACAACCAACATGGCTTCATTAAGGACAAGTCATGCCTGAAAAATTTGGTGGCCTTCCATGACAGGGTTATACCATTGGTGGATAAAGGAAGAGCAACTGCTGCTCTTTTTTCCTTTTATAAAAATGGGGAGTGGGAACCTCACCAGTTTGCCACAACTTTTCAAGTATGCTGGATAGTGGCTTGGCCAACTTCATCTACCATTTCCCTCAGAACTCTTGAATGCATTTCATCAAGTCCCATGGGCTTGTGCATTTTCATATTCTAGATGGTCTTGAACCTGATCATCCCCTGTGGTGGACATGACTAACTTCATTCTCTGAATTGGGTGGCATGGGTCTTGTTGGTAGAACCATTATGTCTTTTGTAAGTACCATTTTATAGATACTGTCAGTTGTGCAAGGTTTAGAGGCTGAAATGCAGCTGAGAAAAATCTTACTTGTAGATACGTGGTCATCTAGCAGAAGAAAAATATAATGCAAAAAAACCCCACTAATATGAAGGAACACACGCAGCTTCTTAAAATATCTGTGTGGAGGACTAAATGCCTGGTGTATCTTACTTAGGACTGGCTCTGTGAAGCATGCAGCTGCGTCTTTAATAAGCTGTCTGTTTCCTTGTGAAATAAGTAATTAAATTAATTGCACAGTAAAATACTGTTCTGTGCAGGAGGAGGAATAAGAAAGGACAGCAGGGAGAATCCATCTTATGATCATTACCAAGTGGTCTGTCTTGGTAGTGGTGAGAATCTCAGGGAGGCATGCATTTCAGAATGGAAGTGACTCATAGAGGCTAATCCTGTACATCCTGCTGGTTGTCTCTTACTCATGTTTCAAACCCCACTAAATTAAGTGGGAAGATTTCTTTGTTTTCAGTAGGGAGAATAAGAAGGTTGTACCATCTGACCTCTGATTGTGTGAGCAGACCCTGTATGTAGTCTCACTACCTGCAGACTTCCAAAATTTTGTGTGAATGAGGTTTTCTTTCTGCGATAAATCTTAATCTGGGTGTGATTTTTATTGCTGGACTATTAAGAGAGAAACTTCACTAGTGTGTATTCAGTTCCAGTTAAGGAAACGTGAGTTCATCACAGGTGAATGTCTTAGTGCAAAGTCATTCCAGTTGTTATATATGGATGTGGCATTAAACTTGCTTTTGCAGCTCTGTTTTCAGTGAGTCCAGTGAAATCAATGCTTCTGCTGAATTTTAAATGCAGAGAGGTGCAAAACCTTTTGATGGTTCATAATTGCACAGAATTAACAGAAACAACTTGGAGCACATATGTGAATGGTAACCTGTGATACTGTCTTTTTTTTCAAATACTGTAGAGAATCTGCATCTGAGAGCAAGTTATTTATTGATCTTTTGGGTTGATGCTATGAAAAATGGAATAAAACAATATAAGTTACTAATTGTAAATATGCAGGATAAAGAATTGAAGTGATTGATTGATCTGATTTTTTCTGGTTGTAAATTCAATCAGCTATTATGTAAACATGTTTTAAATAAATCATGTTGAGTTATGCAAGTGGCCAGCCCTGACCTGTGGTACACAAGAAAGCCAAGAATATGAGAAATTACAAATCCTTACAGATAGGAAAAGGCGAATACGATACATGTAGCTGGCCAGCCTTCATCAGTGGACACAACAACAAGATATCAACACAAATAATGTCAGAGATGAGAATCACTGTACTTAAAAAAACCCAAGAGAAACAAAAAGCGAAGTCCAGTCAGGTAAGATTAACAGGGGAGGGTATTAAAGGCAAAACATTGAATGAAGGAATATTTGGAGCTCCCTTCCAAACATCAAACAGTGATAAGACTGGATAAAAGTACTGTCACTTCATCTCTTCCTCTTGTAAAAAGTCTTCTTCTTTTTTTTTTTTTTTTTCCCCCAAGTTTTTCTTCAGTTTTAGTAAAGAAAAGTTGATTTTCATTACTCTGTATTTTTTTTCCAGTTTATTTTCAACTGAATGTGGTTTGTACATGATAATTGATTTTTTTTTTTCCAGTGAGAAACATTTATAGGGATATTTACTAATAAATAGCTTCAAATGGTCTTGTTTGGATTTTTTCATTTTGATTTACCGCAGTCAGGGACTTTTCAGTCTCTCATGCTCCAACAGTGAGGAGAGGCACAAGAAGCCAGGAGGAAGCAGAGACAGGACACCTGACCCAAACTAGCCAAAGGGGTATTCCATATCACATCATGTCATGTCCCATACATAAACTGGCAGGGAAGGGCTAATCACTTCTTGGGGATGGGCTGGACATCAGCCAGTGGGTGGTGAGGAATTGTATTGTGCATCATTGTCTTTCTTGGGTTCTATTCCTCTCTCTTTTTATTTTGTTTTCTACTTCATTCCTCCTGATCATACTTAGTTAATTTCCATGGCTTGCTTTCTGATTTACAGAAGTACAGACACATAACAATGGTAAAAGGCACAGCACAGCATGGCAGCTGCATTTTCAAACAGATGCTTTGCTTTTTTCTGGTTTGTTTGGTTTTTTTTTTTTTTCTTCCCTTGAAGTTTATCTGCAATAAGTTAAAATAAAAATATAAATCAAGTAAAGGTCAGTCTTTCTTCACAGAATGCACACCACACAATCTTTGTGAACCAGGCTGTCCTCTCTTATTCTAAGATGTACTGTTACATGTCTGTGTGTTAGCTTACGTGTGTATGGTATTCTCCTTTCAAGAACAGGGAAGAGAAAAATGAAGAGGGTTGATCTTGCTAAAAAAGTAGTGGATAATTTGTACGTTAGAGTTAGTGAGGCTCATCCCATTTGGCTTAAAGAATGATCTGTTGTGACTGGAGAACCTATTGAAGTTGGTCTGGTTTTTGTGAGGCAACTGTCTCATTTCCCCAAGGAAGAAGTATTTGTCTCTGGAAAACCACCCTTGTAGCTTACTGTCCAAGCAGAAAGAACAGCGATTTGTACAATCAAATTACCTTATTCCTAGAGAGACATTACTATAGACATGTGCATCACTGAGGAAATTGGAAGAATTTAACTTGTTAACAACTACCGTGGTGTGTTTGGTTTTTTACAGTCTCAGTTGCTCTAGTTACATCAACTGTATAATGCACCTCTAAAATTGATGCCTCAATATGAAAAAATATGGATTGGTGAGATTGTTTATCCTACAATTGACCATATTCTCTTTTTTACCATGTGTTATGGCTCGTTACTCTGGCCTTTGTTTTGAACACTGCTGACGCCCACAGTAATATTTCAGTGTTTACTTTTTAAAAGGTACTTTGCACAAGGTAATATCAGGGGTGATCTTACCATGTGTTAGAACATTTTAGTCACTAAAAGACTGCCTTTGTCAGAACATCTCAACCAGCATTGCCAAATTTCATCATATTGGTGATCATAACTTTTACATCAAGGTAAAATTCCTGCTTATTGGTAGGAAGTCATGTGACACTGGCAAACAACTTCATGAAGAAGAGAAAGATGAAAATTCCACTTTTTAACCAGACAGATGAAGGCTGCAGAGAAAAGCAAAGATATTAAATGTATGTGATGATAAGTAATGCCATTCCATCTTGGATGAGAACAAATGCCAAATAATTGTTTAAACTTTTTTTTTACCTAAAAATCAATAAAACTTTTTACTTTCTGTCATTTCTGAAAAAAGTAAGTGGAAAAAATAATTGGTAAATCTAGAAATAATAAATGAAGGAAAACAAAGCAACTTGATGAAACAGGGCACATAGCTAATATCTAGTTAGAGTGCATGAAAAATGAAAACACTTGTATTTGTATTCATTCATAACCAACATTTGTGGAAAAATGTAAATCTAAGTAAAGCAAACTGTGCAGTGCTTGTGGAAGAGGCTCTGCGAAAGGCTTCTGTAATTGGCCTCCACTAGGGGCTGTCATTGTAATCGATCTAGGTAAACAGCTTCCACTTGAAAGAGCAAAGCCTGGGCAGAAACATCCCGCAGAGACTGAAAGGGAAGGGCTTAAGCTCTTCAGGTATCTCCAAGCAAGGGATCTTCCTAGAGGCTGAAAGAATCAGCTCCTCTGTCAGAGCAAAGGAAGCTCAAAAGGGGAAATTGCATTAGTGATAGCCCCTGAAATAAAAGTGCATTGTTTTCATGGAATTTTAATGTATTTTCTTTGCTGTATGCTTACTTGCTTCCAAAGGAAAAAGAAATGGAAGTTAGTGACAACTAAATTACTATGCTACCACAGAAATTTTTTTATCTTATATGTTGCTGTTCCTAAATAGTGCAAATTACCATGTTATCCTCCTTGAAAAACCATGTTTGTAGGTATGTGGCTGTTCATATGTAACACTAAAGACATTTGCATTGTTTTGGCATTACCAGGAAGAGTCTGACTACATCCTTTTGAGATGCTCCCTTCAGATACTTATACATATTAATCAGTACCCCCTGAGCCTTCTTTTCTGCAGGGTGAATAGGCCCTCAGCCTTTCCTCACAGAAGAGATGCTCTAGAGCCTTAGTCATTCTAGTAACCCTTCTCTGGACTTGCTCCAGTAGCTCTATGTCTCTCATGTACTGGGGAGCCCAGAACAGGACTCCAGGTGATGCCTCACCAGGGCTGAGGAGAGAGGTAGGATTACCTCCCTGTGTGCTGGCAATGCTCTTTCTAGTGCAGCCCAGGATACCGTTGACCTTGCTGGCCACAAAAACAATGCTGCTGACTCATGGACAATGTATTTTCTCCCTAGGACCCTCTCCACAGAGGCATGTTGTTACAACCTGCTCTAAGTGGCTTGAATGACAGAGATGCACACTAAATTATAGAAAAGAGAGAGTATTTTTACATGAAGGAAAGATATTTCTGATGTTAGGGTGAAAAGAAACACAGGTGTATTTTGACAGTGTCTGGATTTATGAGCTTTTATAATTATGGTTGAACAGTTTCCCTTGATAGATCAGGTTGCAGGAGACTTTGGTCATTCCTCTGGATACTTCCTTATCACAGTCAGACTCAATGTCTTCTGGCCTGGGCTGAAATGAAGCCAAGTGGTTGATATTCTGCAGGGTGCTGGGTTTAACAGATAATAGCATCATCCAGCTCCACAGATGTAAAAGCCAGATAACTGCCAGATTTGCAACAAGACTGTAGTCCAGATACCATCTCAGAAGTTTCACTCTGGTTAGGTATGACTTACCTGATGGAGAGTAGAGGGACACTTTGTTAAGGACGGACATTAAAGTGCAGTTAAAGATTAACTACTGAAAAACCACCCTCCACTCTTTAATGAACTGTAGTGTCATGGAAACTGTAATGTCATTAAGTAAAATATTTTCCAAATCGTGATCTTTAGCAAATCTGTGTAAACACTAGTAACTCCTCTTTATGTTGGGCTATAAAATGTAATGACTATGTCAGGAAACTGACAGGCAGAAAGCAGACTCTATATGTACTCCATACCAAGGGTAAATTGACTTCAGGAAAAGGTCCAGTTATTTTTATGTGTATGTTACTGTCAGTAACCACAAGCTTTTATTAACACACAGTGTCTAAAGTACTCTGTGGGACAGGCAATTTTGAGGATATTATTTTCTCAAGAGCCGGAGATAAAACTAAAAACATAGTATGCTTTATTTTATCTGCTGTCTTCTCACTTCTGATGCCAATTCTTATCCCTGGCTTCAAGACTAACCTTGAGTAAAGTAGTTCATCACTGAGTACTTTCAGGATCATAGATCAAAGTATCATAATCATTGAAAAATGTTATTAAGTCAGGTTTCTGCTTATGACTGTATTTGACCAAATGATTTGGTATACTGAGAGCTTCCAAAGATATGTACTGTTGTGTGCTGGAATTCTTCCTTCCTATCTTGGCTGCAGTGCAAAGGGGCAGATTTTTTATACTGTATAAATTAACAAAAGTGATGTTCCCTGACTTCCTACTGAAACATTACACAATGTTAACTACTGGAGGCATGAAAAAGAGGGAAAAGATAGCGGGTCCAAATTCATAGGGTCATCATTGTAGCTGGAACAGCTTACACACAGACTGCCCCAGTAGACCATAATCATCCTGTGCCCCATGTGACTCCATGGAAAAGGTGGAAAAAACAGAGTTTTGAAAGCTGTAGCAATAGCAAAAAATTCACATGTGGCAACAGTTCTGGGAAGATTTCTAAAGAGAGTGCGTAAATCCTGAGGTAAATGAGTTTGAGGATCACCAGGACTTCTTCTGCAGTGAAATCACAATATTCCTGTTGTACCACTACCCATAGACAGAAAAAGGTTGTGTAGCCTGTCAGGTGCCTCAATATCACTGGATTGTGTTTGCAGTGACAAGCAGCATTTGCTTCGCTTTACATGGATGGGCTGGCAACATGATTCAGTCCCTGCTGTGTATGTCACCTAAGCTTACTTTGATGGTGGGAGTGCCATCAGCCTGAGATTAATTTCTACACAGTGTTTCCAGTGCCTTCATGCTGTCCTCTTATTTACCCTCATTTAGGTTTACATAAGTAGTACTGTCTAAGCCCATTTCCTCTACAAACTTAGAGACCCCTATACCATCAGTTGAGCAGTGGGGTCATTTTTCAGTTGACAGAAGGTCAGCAGGGGAGAGCATCTTCAGGCAGCATGCTCCATCTGTAGCTCCAGCTAATACTCCTAACACTTGTCCTAGGCCTTCTTAGTTACACTGATGCATATCACCACACTTTTTTCATCAAGAAGGCCTAAAAAGCCAAGATCATAAAGCAGTAAGTTTAACCATCGAACATCCTTTCCCTAACTTCAAGGTCAGAAAGCGACCAAAAGTCCAGCTTGGCATGCTGGATTCTTACAGCATGCCAAGTAATCCCATTCTGACATCCATCTCCTGGCATCTGTCCATCTTCATGTGTCATGTTTAGTCTCTCTGCAATGCCACACAATAATGGTAAATTATAAAGTTAGTAATTATTTGAATGAGGAAACTCCTTACAGTGCATGACTTATAACGTACTGGCGTTAAGAATGACACAGTCATGCAAGTAGATCTTTACATAACACAGGTTACATTACACCTCCAGAACATGGTTGGGTGTTCCATCAGCACTGCAGGGATGGCAGGTACATTCTTACGAGACTCTTTGCCACGTTTGTCTTCTGCAATGTTGGTACGTCATGTCATGCTCCTGGTGTCTCACTCGCAGGATCTGTCTGAACTTTCGGCTGTCAGAATTCCCATGACACCGATATGACACTGGTTCTACCTTCTGTGTGACTTTGGAAAATTAAGGGGAAGTTTTCACGGTGTGCGTTGTGGGGTGTAAGAAGTCCAGCTGAAGCGATAGTCCAGTCAGGTCTCCCTACCACTGCTGAACAGGGTGACAAGAGCAGAGAATTACTATTGGAGAGAACTCTTGAATAGCATAGCATAGAAATAAAATTTCTATACACAGTTGGAGTCCTAACAGTGCTTAATTTGTGTTTTCATAAATTAAACAGAGATAAGCAAGTTGAAAAACCTTGCAGAGATGTGCACTCTAATGTGGAAAGAAGGAAGGAAGGAAGGAAGGAAGGAAGGAAGGAAGGAAGGAAGGAAGGAAGAAGGAAGGAAGGAAGGA
>NDXB01011372.1:91497-125963 GCA_002631895.1 Agapornis roseicollis | reverse complement strand
TTTTTTTTTTTTTTTTTTTGTTTTTTTGTTTTTTTTTTGGTTTTTTTTTTTTTTTTTTGTTTTTTTTTTTTTTTTCCAGTTTATTTTTTATTGTATTCTTAGCTAAAATCTATTTATAAGGAAAAAAAAAAAAAGAGTTTCGTCCAGGGAACAGAGAGTCTTTGTTTCTGTTGGGGGAAAATCAAACCAGCAGACTTTCTTCAGTATGACAGTTGTTTTCTATGAGTAGTTAGTTAGGTCTGTGAGTGCAGCTGATACTAGAGACACTAAAATCATAGAAGGCAAAGATAAAAATCACCCTTAAAAATAAGTCAGCTACTCCAGTCCCTCATCTTCATGTGATATTTCATTGTGTTCTGTCCATATATTAATCAAGGAATTTGTCTTTTCTTTCTAAGATGAACATCCTCACTGTGACAGGTACTTGTTATGGTGGTTAGGAGATACCAGTGCAAACCAGGACAGCACTGTGCTGCACTTAGCACATACACTTAGTACGAGGGTGAGCCTTGACTCTTTAACTGTGCTTTATAAGCAAATCAGTTTTTTCTCAGTCAGACTCAGTATCACATACTGAAGTATTTATACAGTAGGATCTGCTTGGAAGAGAGAAACATTTTTCATATTGCACAACTCTTCATGTTGCTTATCCAGCTCCAGTGATTTATGCTGTACGGGCAACCTTCACCTCATTTTCACATCTGCAGAACAGTTTTGAGATCTTGTGTTTTGAGTTGGCACTTTTACATGGCTGGGAGATTTATCACAATGCAGGACAAAGACAAGCCAACTTGGTTTTTGCCTCGGCCTGCCAAAATCTACTCCCACTCAGCGCTTAGCTATGTAAAACTTGGTGACAAGAAGCTCCACCTCTGATTTTGTGACTAGTTCTGAATTATTTTATTATTGTCACTTAGATGAACAGATAAAGAACCCCTCCCAAAGAGCCTGCGGTTTAGGTCATGTGTGATCTAAGAAAGACATACTGTACAATGAAATGGAAATAGGAGAGAGGAGTACTAGTGAAAGGTAATAGGAATCTTGCTTATGAACATGCATATATCAAACCTATTAGTATTTTTAAGACAACTGTTTGTGTGAACACAGACTGTGTCTAATTCATGCAGAATGGCACTGTGATCCATGTGCAGTACCACTTAAAACTAGTCAGGAGTTATCAGAATTCTGGCTAGTCTTGGGAATGTGCCCAGGAGAGAGCTGTTTTGATTTTGTGGAGGCATCGTTGCAATCAGGAAAAGAGGAGGGTTTGAGATCATGTGCTGGACAAAGGAGAGAACCAAAAGTAATCAGTGAACCTGAAATCATCACCTATGAAATCATGACCTATGGTATTAAAGCATGCACAATAAATTTTTGGAAGAACTTTCACCACAAGAAATAACCAGTAAGTCAGAATGTTACATAGAACACCACAGGGATCAGTATCAAGGCCTCTAAGGCTGTGGTTTGTTCCTGACACTGCAGCAGAGCTAAATAATCCAACTGACAATTGGGAGGAAATACAACCAAAGCCTTCCAAAACCACTTCTATCACAATGAATCCATAGGAGTAATTCCAGTTGTGAATCCACTCTCGATACATTGAACTGAGAGACATCTGCAGAGGATGACAACTCTTACGGGAATTTCTGGATTCAGGGATTTAATTTTTTTTCCACACAAAGATCTTAGACTGTTGAACATAAAAGCATTCACAGAGTCATTCAGGCTGAAAGTATCCTTGGGAGGACACTAGCCTGACCTCCTGCCCAAAGCAGGGTCATCTCCAAGGTCAGACCACGATGCTCAGGATTTTGTTGAGTTGGGGTTCAAGAATATCCGGTAACAGAGATGGCACAATCTTTCTGGGAAAGCTGTTCCACTGCCTGGCTGTCCCTGGGGGGGAAAAGTTGTTCCTTATCTCTAGCCTGAACCTATTTGTTTTCAGGTTATGCCTGTTAATTCTCACCATTATGCCAGGCATCACTGTGAGGAGATTGTCCCTACTCTTTCTATTCCCATCCCATAGGTGCTGGGGTGTTGTTAGGTGCCTCAAAGCCATCTCTGTTGCAAAGCAGAGCATTGTTCACACTGCTGCAAGTGCTCCTGGCCCCTGTTGCTGATCAGATGCATGGATGGCTGTTGCTTAGCTGGCTTCCTACAGGGCCCAGGACCTTCTACCCAGCACTGACCTCAGCCCCATCGGCAGTCCTGCCAGGACTCTGCCTCCTCAGAACAGGTCTGCACATTGCTCCTGCTCCATGTGCACAGGAGCCCTGTCAGACCATTTCTTCTGCCTATCCAAATCTCTCTTGGTGGCAGTCCTGCCCTCATGCATTACCAACTAATCCTTGCAACATGGTGTTACCTGCTAACTCAATGAAACTGCACCCTGTCACCTTGTCCACCTTGTCAGTGCTACAGATCTGAAACAGTACAGGTCCCAGGTCCCAGTAACGACCCCTGTGGACCCTCCTTGTTACCAGCCTCAAGGCAGCATGTAACTCATTATTCACCAGGCTCTGAGGCCTATCATCCAATCCATGTGGTTGTCTAGCCACCCAGGCTGTAATATCCCAAACTGAATACAAGAATATTGTGGAAATAGTGTTGTAAGCATTGCTAAAGTCAAGACAAATTACATCCACTACTCTGTCCTCATCCACAGTTCCAGTCATTTTATTACACAAAAAACCCAGTAAGGTCACACATGATTTACCCCTAAGTCTGCCCATGCTGACTGCCCACAGTCACTTCTTCTTCTCCTTCGTGTGCTCAAAAAAGTGCTTTCAAGAGGACTTTTTCCAGCCTCTGTGATTCCCCAGCATCCTTTGAACATTTCTTTAAGATAAAGTGAATAGTTCTGTTTCTAAGGTGGGAGACCTTACAGTGTAGCAATATGATAGATCTTATTTTGTGCCAGGTCTCTTTCATGCATAAGTATAGTCATTATTTGACACCCACTCACAAATGGTCCACTGCATGTTAGCAGCACAGCTTTTCAGAACAGTGTATAAGAAGAGAATTGCAAAGAGCAGTTTACAGAGCATGTGGGCAAACTGTGTTTCACCTTTAAGAGGAAGTCAGAAGTGTGGGGTATGTGTATTATCAGCATGCTTGAAGTAGTCAGGTTCTGTCACAGACTATATAGATATATACCGTGACTATGGCTGTACAGAGTATTTCCCCAGGTCCCTGCTCTCAGTGCATTAAACAGTACCTATGGAATGAAGAACTATAGAAGTTACCATGAAACACAGATAACTGGATTTGGGCTTAGCCCTTTCTTCATTGAATCATTTCTTCCACTGCTGTAGGAGAGCAAAGATGGAAGGGAAGAGAGCAGGACTCAACTACCCTGTTAATACTGGGCTGCAAAGGGCATGTCTTGCTGTTGCAGTAGATGCATTGTGCAGCCTCACACCTCTTTAGGCATGATGTTGCTGGTCAGCCATCAGCAGGGCTTGCCCTGTGGGTGAGTGTGGTGAGTTCTAGGATGGCGGGATGGTCTGACTGAGCCAAGCCCGCTGGAGGTTAATGGTCTGGAAAATTCAGAGCATGAAGCTGGCTCACTCTCTTAACACCTGCAAGGATGTTACCCCAGCTGCCACTGCTTGTGAGCAGCACACAAAATGAGGCTCAGCATGGCTGGCTATGAGAACACACGTGCATCCAGCTGCATGGGCAGCTGCTTTCTACGTGTTACTAAAACCTGGGAATATCTGATGAGCTGTGGCAACCCTTACTACGCCCTGTAGCACTTTATTTAAACACATTTCAGAACTAATTCATAACTAACATGAAAGCTTGTTAGGTGTTCAGGGATTTTCCTTCCTAGGAATTGGACACACAGTATTAGTTCTTTGTTATTAAATATTATATAATTTTATTAGATGTATTATTAGATATCATATGTCTACATAGGGATCTGTGTTTATATGCATTGCATTAAAGGCAAAATGATTTGCAAATTTCATGGATGTGTAAACTAAAAACCAATGCACTCTACAGGATTTTTTTTCTGGTTTTCCTATGGGAAATGTCATGTCATGAATGCCTTTTGCAGCTGCAAATCTGAGAAGGCGGGCTTTGTGCATGAAAGTGTAATCCCATGAGAAAAAAAGCTTCTCTCACAGGCTTGGAGGCCACCATAGGTAATCCATTGTGCACTCCCAATAGATGGGATTCTAATAGGGAAGACACTACCACCAAGCAGGGTGCCTTGCATGGGTACCAGTGCAAGCCTAGACTCCTTTCTTTATCTGTTTTCACCATGCAGTGAAGCCACACTTATCTTCTAAGGGAATTGCCCAGATGATCCCACAGATTACCTTCCAGAGGCAAAAGAAGCATAAAACCAGCTGGTCCTTTCAGCCAAACTATAGAAGAATCATCCCAGATTGTAAGTCTGCTGGTGATGTTGATAGATCATCTGAGCATCCAAAAATGGAAATCTTGGCACCACTCGTGCCCAGTAGTCTCAAACATCTGATGTCTCTTCTCCAGCTATGGCCGTTGTCTAGCACGCCAGTGTGGCTAATAATGGCTGAAATTATAATGGATAAAAAGAAAAATCCACAATACCTGCAGCTGAGTGTACTGTTCTCAGAAAACCAAACTCATGCCAGGTTTTTGGCAGTGTGACTTTGCAGAACTTTGCAGAGCAACAAATCTATGGGTACACTAACGTGTCTCCTCTGACCTCTCTCCTTAGAGGCTTTAGGGAAGAGGTGAAGGAGATGATACAAAGACTCACAGGGATGTACATCTTGTCAGCTGTATTTGAGACTGATAGTGAAATAACAGCTTTACAAGATTGCTTTTTTCTTTATAAAAGTGCTCTGTTTCCATAGTTACACAGAACAGACACCGGTGTCAAGGGACCAACAGTACAAGAAGATCCACTTGCTGAAAGTCAAAACTAATCAAATTCAGGCTGAAAGTAAGACATGAATTTTTAACAATAAAGCAAATTAATCACTGGAAATTGCACTTACCCAGACGTTCTTCATCTCCTCCAGGGCTGGAGATCTGCTGAAAAGAAATGCAGAAATGCTTCAAGCAGAAGTTAGAGGCTTGATGCAGAAACTGCTGAGTGAGTTACTGTGAACTTACAGGAATTCAGTTTCTGTCCTGTCTATGCTCACCTCTGTGCCAAGTCATTCAGCAAAACACTTCCTCAGTAGTACATAGCTGCTTTTAAAGATGTTACCCTCAGATCAAATGCTAGCAAACCCAGACAAATTAAACCAATACTTGCTGGTTTACACACATGTAGTCTAGAAGTGATACTTTCTGCTATCTGAGGTGGGGCACTCCTAACACGACTGTGGGGAATAAACACTGCATAACAAGTGGGACGCACTGTAAGAGTCAAGTGAGTGAGGTGAGTCAGTCTAGGAAGTCAAACAAGGATAAAACTACTCACTTATTCATTTGGTAGGGCTGGTTTTATGTCAGTTTAGCTCTGTGATCAGGCAAACAGACACTGAGAGTCGCAAAAGGGGAGCAGAAGCACAGAGGAGTGGCGAGAGAAGCAATCTGTCTGTATTCAGCAACAGCCTAAACTTAGAGTAGTTCACCTGTACCTTACTCTAACCCTGGGAGCTGTTTTTCCTTAAGCTGACAAGGTGGCCACTTGAACACACTTCCTCTTCCCTTGCAGTAGAGATGAGTAAGAGCTGGCGTTATTTTGTTAGTGTCTATTGTTTGTATTGTCTAGGTGCCCCATGGGCCATTCGGTGTGGGTGCCCACACCCTGCCTGGGGATTACCCCACACATATGACTGGAGTTCTGCTTACAATAGAAATAAGGCTGGTGAATCCCACCCCTTAATCCTGGCTAGGTGGAACATAGGTAAGGCTTGTCAAATGACATGGCATTCAGACACTACAGTGACAGTGCAAAGAGTAAACACAAGAACAACTGGAGTTTTGTTTCTGAAATTATCTGGGTCTCAAATAAGCCCTCCCAGATAGATAGGAAAAAATGCTTAATCCTTAACCCAGATAATTTCTTAAGCCCCCAGACAGCTGCATGACAGAACCGGGGAGTGGGGGGCAGACCTGAGTGATGAGCAGCACGGCAGAAGGAATGAGGATGCAGGAGCTTCTCAGGCAAGCTTCATCCTGGAGTAGATGTATCACTGAGACATCCCTTTTTTTTTTCTGTGATGAGAAAATACCAGAAGATACTTAATTGTAGGACATGCTGTCCAAGTATTACCACCACTTAAATTATTGTGATTATAATAATGCATCACAACCGGATACAATGCTTCAAATACTACAGCTACAGAAAGATGGTATGTGCTTTTGCAGTGTGCGCTACTGTAAGTTGGTATGCTATCTGGTCTTCCTAACTTTCCATTATCCTACCAGCTCTACTGTCTTGTTTTCATACAGAAAAAATATAGTCCCCTATGTATTTAGGAAAGTATATATCCCAGCTATTTTATTTCTTGGTTCAGAGTAAGGAACTGCCTCTTCCCTTTTGGTATCTCTCAGGATTTGGTCTATTTCCCATAGCTGTCTTTCTGCTTTCAGTGTTATCAGCTCTGATCATCTTCTGTTGGAACTACTTCTCTGTTTGAATGAAATGTCTGTTCTTAAGCATGTCTGCAAATGTGAAAGTCTGTGGTGTAAAACTGCTAAACATGCTACATACGTTTTCTTCATACCTACCAACAAATTGAATCTTCAAGTCTGGACATTTTTGATGACCATACAGGGCTATACATTACAGTGGTCTGTTGCCTTATGTCACATATAAAGGCTGTTTTGTTGTTTTGTTTTTTTTTCTGGTTAGAAAAGGAATTGAGAGGTGGCTTTAGAAGACACTGACTTTGGTAACAGTATCAGTAAACACAGACCTCAGCTCCGAGATTCTTCCCTGTGAAGCTATGGGATTACTCCATGGGGTATTAATCCTGGTGAGCACTGTGGCACAGCATCATCCTAGGAGAGTAGCTTTGATTTTTTAAGCTTTATGTAGTTCAGTACTTCAGAGGGTGTATATCTAAGCCCCCAGACATGCACGTAACACAATTGATACAGTCTTTTTTGGGCCTCCACCATAAGAGTATATCCCAGCCCTTCTTTTGTGGCAGCTCTACCATCTGTTGGACTTTTTACTGAAAGAGGAAACTTGTAGCCCCAGAAAGGACAGAAGCAGCTGGCTGTCCTTACAGTGCCACAGCACTGTAATTTACTGATGCAGTTTCTTGTTTTGGCTGAAGCTGCCATCAAAAAGGGAAGTCTTTCCCTCTTTCTTCCTCTTAATCTGAGTTCCCTCCACTAGTTGGACTAGCATCAGGTATGGAATAGCATAAACAAACCTATGACTGGTTTTCCATCTAATCAGTGAATGGTTAATGAAGCACTGCCAATGCAAAGAGGGAGATGAATGTGAGTGTCTGTGTGTGTGTGCCTGCTTTCTTGAAGACAGTTTAAGCCACTTCATCCACAGCTCTGAAGCGTGTATTTGTGTGACATGTTAGAGGAACTCCAGTGCTATTTGTCACATCCATTACTGAAGAGTCTTCCTCCTGCTTTGCAGGAGAGCACTCATCTCTATGTGAAGAATTTGCAAACATGCAAAGACTCTCTGCTTGTGGTTTGTCTTTTTTTTCCTGTTTGGTGATGCCTGTTCCCAGTTATGATGAACCTCTTCTTTTGGTTATCAGAATAGACTTAGTTATATTATAAGACACTATTAACAACTTTTATCAGGGAGGGAGGTGGTTATATATCTATTCTAGTAAAAGGAACATTGGTTCAGCAAGGTTTTATGAATGTTTGCATGTTTGAAAGAGTGGAGAAATTAATATTCTGAAAGGATATCTGTGAGTTGTTTCCATATATGGTTGAGTATGCTTAAAATATTTCTATACTACACTTGGATTTTTTCTATAAGAAAAGCTAAAAATAATAAGTCCTGGACTTAGATGAGAGACTGACAAATTTTCCAAGAGCAGTGCTACAGTAATTGCCGTGCATCTTGAACAAAAGAAAAGGGAAAATTATTACAGAACAGCTACAATTTGCAAAACAGCTTCATCTATGCTATAAATAATGTAAGTGCACTTAGCACTCCTGAAAATAGTATAACAAATGAAGGCTTTCATAGACATCCTGGGGGAAACATAGAATTAACATGTATTTGGTGCAGAGCCACCGAGGTAGGGTGCTGACAGAAAAATGGTGACTTGTGTAGTGAAAACAACCCCCATGAGGAAGGACAAAGGAGACATTGGTATTTGAAACTCTGTCATTCTGTCAGTCTTTTTGATTTGTTTATCTTTTGACAGGATTTTTTATTATAGCTAGTTTTAAAATTAGATCCCAGACAATGCTTTGCTCAGTAGCTTGGCAGTTTCTACACAAATGTTCATTGCCTGCTCTCTGTGCCACCATGCCAAAGAAGTAGCTCAGCACAACCCACTCCTCATTGTTTTGGCTTGTGTGTGGAGGAGAAGGTTCCTTCTCCACTGGTCTTTGAAGACTGCTTCTCATATGTGAAGTGTCTGGAGGCCTGAGGGGCAATGCAGCACACCACTGGTAGAAGAGGATGGTTCTGCTTGTACTTTGGAAATACGCTGACAGTGTTAGAAACTCCAAGCCCTTTCCTTCCCTGGGGGAGAACAGCCTTTAGGCTGAATGAAGTAAAGCGACAGATTTGCTTGAGAAAACCTGCTTTGGGCCTTCTTGTGAAGCCCCTACTTAGTTGACAGAGGTCTTTACCTTCCAGGGTGGCTAGGTAAGTGTCAGATGCAGTTCCAGTCTTCCAATAGTATTATGAGGTTTCTCATCTTATGCTGCATTTTTGGTACTTGCTTTCTTGCCTAAAACCAGGGACAGACTTAGTTGGGATGCACTTCAGAAAACACTAGTGTCTTTGACCAAAGAGCAGAAAAACACTTTTTTTGTTCACTAACAAAAGCCAAAGGAAGCTTTCATACCTTGCTAAATTCTGGTCTTGCTGTGATGAAGATATAATCTACACACAGCAGTTTTTCAGAGTGGTGGGCGGAAGCTGAGCTTCAGAGCTATTTGTATATAGGCTGTTCCTGCTGAGGAGCAATACTCTGCACTGCCAGTCCTCGGAGGATGCTCATGTCTTGTATAGCCATGATGGCCCATCTGGCCTGATTCCTGGGCTGTAAAAACACGTCATTCTTGCATCTCTGTTAACACAGTTTTGCTAACATCACCTTCTCAGGAGCTATCCAATCAGCCTTTTGGTAGAAACTACTTGCAGGACTCCAATCAATGTGCCAGTGAGGACTGGAAAATTCAGGCTGTACTCATCTTTGCCATTCAGAAAACAGTGATCAGAGTGTGGTCACAGGTTTAGGGATGTGATTATTTCCCTTTAATCACTTGAAACCATACTCATGAAGCTGTAGCTGGAATACAGGTGTCCAGTTTGGGGCAGAACAACAGAGATACCAACAGACTGGAATGAGTCCAGAGGAGGGCTGCTGAGATTGTGCAAGGGGCTGGAGCTCATGACATACATGGAAAGCCTAATGAAGGCAGGTTTGTTTAGCCTGCAGAGTAGAGAGCTAAGCAGGGATCTAATTGAATTCAAGTAGATAAGCCACAGAGAAGACAAAGCCAGAGGTTCACAGTGAAAAGACAAGAGACTGGCACTGTTCACTAATTACAGCAAGGGGAATTTCACTTGACTATAAGAAGAAAGATTTTTCACTATGAGTGTGGTCCACTGGTCCATGTGCCAAGAGTGGCTGTGACTTCTCCATTCTTGGAGGTGCTCAGAACTCAGCAAGAGTCTAAAGAACTTGATCCAGTTGCTTCTGCTTTGAGGAATTGGACCACAGATCTTTATGGGTGTTTTCCCACCTAAATTATTCTATGATCTGATTTTACAGCACCTGAGCTGAGCACTATGAAGAGTGATCTGGAGAAAGAGTGGGTTTACAATTACATGTAAATAGGCCCTGGACACCTATACTATCCATAGGTTGTGACTGATCTCTAATGGACAAACCATTTTTCGTATAATTAGCCTCAAATCATGATAGTCTGAAAGTTGGCTGTATTGGTGAAGTGACCACCCATGTAAGTTAGGGAGGCAGTAATATATCCATAAACACCTTTCACCAAGGATGAAGACAGAAATAAAGATAAGTAATGTTTAGTGTCCATCTTCAATTTCCCTGTTTGATATTTTCATTTGCATTCTCATGTTTTTTTTAGGTAGTTTGTTATCGTTCTGTATCACAGCAGGTACAGACTGCCTATGAGCATGTAAAATAATTTCACTCTGCAGGAAAGCTGCTATTTTAGCCTAAATCAGTTGTAGGTCTGTCTTTTTATTTCTGTTGTTCATGTTAAAGAGCACCTGAAAGGCAGTGGTGGAGATTAGATCCTTAGTAAAGGAACATAATAAAAGATAATATCATGTTGTTTAAACTAGCTTGAAATGGATTCTTTTTTTCCTGACCTTACACCATCTTTAAAGTTTTGAATGGAGTACAGTAGCTCCTGATAAACATTAGTGTCTTTCCTAAAGAAGAGCATGTTTACAAAAGGTAAATTAGCTGAAAAATGCTGTGGGGACACGTTCAGGTGAGCTCCACTGTTCTCAGTCTGAGTAGAAGCTGACACTGCTTCCCATTAGAGACCTGTTTTCAATTGTATGATTGTGAATCGCACAAAAAAAAACTGCACCCAAAATACTGGAAGCTAATGGATAAGCGACTAAGAGGATTATTTTGTTTGTTTGTTTTGCTTCAAAAAGATGATTTTATGGGTAAAATTTTCTGTGAGCCAATATTTATAGTTCATTGCCTTCCCTTTACCCAAATAATCATAAAAAACCTGATAAAACAAAGAAAACAAGCCCCAAACAAACAAAACTCCCAAACCCACAAAACCTCCTTCAGTTCTGAGAATAAATGAGGTTCAGGTAAATGAGTAATGAGATTCAAAGACTAGGACTTCTTAATCAGCTAAAATAATATAAATACCAGAAGTAAAGAAAAAAATATTCCTGGTTCCCTAATGAGGTGCTGCATGAAGTTTGATTTGCTACTACATATGCAGTCTGACTTGCTAGAATGTGGATCACTGTGAAAATTTAATTTTCAACATCATTGTTGGAATATTCACCCAAGTCCAGTCCTGCAGCTATAATAATATCCGTAGATATTGGCAGGCCTTATCAGGCCCTTCGCCTAGAGCTGTGAGATAAACTGATTTAAAGAATGTGTAGGTGAACTGTCAGGAAACACATTTCCTCATAATGACGTCTTTTAGACTTGGGGGTGATCACAGAGAGGAAGATTTAGAGATCTTTTATTTCAGGAACTATCATAAAAAGCTTTTGGAAATATTTTACACAGAAAACTGCCTTTCACAGGCAAACGATAGCTCTGCACTAATGTGAGGCAGCCCTTCTGGGAACAGAAAGGGAACTTTGTTGGAAAAAACCAGGAAACGTCCTTCCTTTACTCCTTCCCCACAAATGCCTCCAAGAGATTGTGTCGTTAAACAGATGTATTGGAGAAAGGTTTCAAGCTGCAAAACTATCAAAGGAAAAGGGCTCAGTGCAGACAACTGATAGCCAGCACATTCTCACTTACTTTGCTAATTCAGTTTGTGTCTGAGTGAAAGGAGAATTTGCTGCAGGTGATTGAACGCCTGTATCAGGTAACACCCCATACACTTCAGAATATGTACGTATTTTCTCAGGTGAAGCCTGAAATTTGACATCTACTGAACGTTACAGCATTGAATGTCTGATCTATAGAAAAAATGGAAGCAATTTGCAACAGTCCTGATAAATACTGAGCAGAGTCTTTTACAGACCAGCATTCCTTTTACAGAGCAGGAAGGGATGCCACCCAGAGGGGTGACAACAGGCTAGAGAAGTGGGTCCATGAAGTTCAACAAGGCCAGTGTAAAGTCTAGGCAGGCCCAAACATGGACACAGGCTGGGCAATGAGTGAATTTAGAGCAACCCCAAGGAGGACTTGAGGTTGTTGGTTGATGAAAAAGCTGAACTACGGCCCCACAATGTGCACTCTCAGCCCATTAAGTCAACTGTATCCTGAGCTCATCTAAAGGAGCATTGCCAGCAGGTCAAGGGAGGTGATTCTGCCCCTCTACTCTGCTCTCATGAGACTCCAACTCAAGTAATGAATTCAGTTCTGCAGTCTTTAGCCAAGGAAAGACATGGACCTGTTGAAGCGAGTCCAGAGAAGGTCACAGAAATAGTGAGATGGATGTAGCACCTCTGCTATGAAAGACAGGCTGAGAGAATTGGGCTTGTTCAGCTTGGAGTAGAGAAGAATCTGGGGAGACATTAGAGCAGCTTCCAGTATTTGAAGAGGGTCTACAGGAAAGATGGGGAGGGACTGCTGGTCACAGAGTGTAGTGGTAGGACAAGGCATTATGGTTTTAAACTGAAAGAGGGTAGATTTATATTAGATATCAGGAAGAAGTTCTTTTCTGTGAGGGTGGTGAAGACAGTGGCACAGGTTGCCCAGAGCAGCTGTGGCTGCCCCATCCCTGGCAGTGTTCACGGCCAGGTTGGATGGGGCTTGGAGCAACCTGGTCTAGTGGCAAGTGTTCCTGTTCTTGGCAGGGGTTTGAAACTAGGTGATCTTTAAGGTCCCCTCCAACCCAAACCATTCTGTGGTTCTATGACTCTTTCACCCCTTTGAGACTGTTGTGGTTTGACCCCAGTTGGCAACTAAGCACCACAAGGCTGCTCACTCACTGTGGGATTAGGGAGAGAATTGGAAGAGTGAAGGTGAGAAAACTCAAGGGTTGAGAAGCAGACAGTTTAATAGGTAAAGCAGCACTCACACACACCAGCAAAGCAGAACAAGGAATTCATTCATTACTTCCCATGGTCAGGCAGGTGTTCAGCCACCTTCAGGAAAGCAGAGCTCCATCATAAGTAATGGTGACTTGGGAAGATGAATGAACAGCATTATTCTGAACATCTTCTCTTCTTTCCTCTTCCCCCAGCTCTATGTGCTTAGCTCAACACCATATGGTGTGTGATATCCCTTGGGTCACCTGGGGTCAGCTGTCCCTGCTGCTGTGTCCCATCCCAACTCTTTGTGCACCCCCAGCCTGCTTGTTGGTGGGGTGAGTGAGGAGCAGAAAAGGCCTTGGCTCTGTGTAAACACTGCTCAGCAGCAACTAAAACATCCCTGTGTTATCAGCACTGTTTCTATCACAAATCCAAACCATAGCCCCATACTAGCTATCATGGAGAAAATTAACTCTATGGCAGCACAAACCAGCAATAGCAAAGCTCATGATACAGAGCTCGTGATACATTAGAGGTCAAGCTTATCTTTGAAATATAGCTTCTCTTAATTAATTTTAAATGACAAGTTAAGCAGGTACTCTCAACTGACTTTAGAAAAAGTAATTAATTTAACCTTTGTCGTGGTTTAAACCCAGCCATGCATCTCATTCACTCACTCAACCCCCCCTTTCTCGCCCTTCCCTGCTTCCAGAGGGATGGGGAGGAGAATCAAAAGAATGCAACTCCCACAGGTTGAGATAAGAACAGTTTAGTAGCTAAGGTATAACAAAAACCACTACTGCTACCACTGATAATAATAATGATAAAGGAAATAACAAGAGAAGAGAATACAGCACCTCACCAACCACTGACAGGTAACTCACGACACCCCAGTCCAACCGAGTGCCGACCAAATATCTCCTCCAACCCCCAGAGCACTAGCCCTTCCAGGTAACTCCCAGTTACATCCTGGTTATGACATGCTGTGGTATGGAATACCTCTTTGGTCAGTTTGGGTCAGGTGTCCTGCCCCTGCTTTCTCCCAGCCTCCCCTCCTCCCTGGCAGAGCATGAGGCTCACAAAGTCCTTGGTCAGAATAAACACTACTTAGCGACAACTAAAACATCGGTGTTATCAGCTATGTTCCCAGGTTGAGTCAAAACACAGTGCTGCACCGGCTACTAAAAAGGAGAAAAATTGACTGCTATTGCTGAACCCAGGACAACCTTGAAGTAACCTTGTGAGGAAAGGAAGTTGCCATTGTTTCTGTATTACAGAAATGGAAAAGAATCCCTATGGAGACCCTATTGTAAAAGCTTTACTCAAAGCCCCATGGGAAATGTAATTCAGGAAATTAAGAAAAAGTACTCATATGTGTCTGTGATTTTGGATCTGAAGCATGAAAGTTTCTTTTCCTCAGTGTTCTGCAGGCAAACGGTAAGCTCTGAGAAATTATCTGTATTTTTACTGTGTTTCAACTATCATTTTTCCTCTGGCCTCCTTCTTCTGCACTCCTGCAAGTGCATGCTGTTTTCTTCTGTGGTCCATGCTATCTTTGCTAAAGTGCATTCAGATCTGAGTTGCTTTTCTATATAAAGAGAGAGAGAAAAAATAGTAAGTCAGTGATTTTCACTTTTAGCTCAGTGTTTCCCACGAGCTGTAAATTTACTTAATCCATTTTTGTGCATAAAAAAGCAGGTTAGATTTGGACCCTAGATCATTCTAGGACTAGATCAATTACAAAAGTGTTTGTCACATGAGATAGTCTGTAGCTAGTCTGCAAAGCTGCATCACTTCTAATAGTGAGTATAGCCAAGCTTGTGAGAGAAGTCCAAACCGGTGTTTTGGCAGAATGTTTAGAACAGGAAAACAAGCTTTTCACTCATTTCTTCCTTAATAGATAATTTCAGGTCAATTAATGTGCACCTAATTAAATTTGCACTGATACGAGGAAAACCAAGCAGTTTCCGTGGGACCCTTTATGAATAGTTTTTGGCAACTTGGATACAGAATCATTTTCCCTAAAAACGCTGAAAAATCTATTTTGCTTTAGGATCTAGTGCAGTGGGATGCTGGTACATGTTAAATCTGAAATCCTATCTTGATCATTGTTTTCATAGAATCACAGAACCATAGAATGGTTTAGATTGGAAGGGACCTTGAGCTGAGTAAAAGTTGCTGCAAATTTATTTTTTGCACCTGTTTGTGTATCAGCTTTGCATCCCCACTTTAGAACAGTAAATTTGCATTGAGTGCGAGACAACTTTTCATAGGCTGATACAAAATTATACTCAGGATTAAAAGATGTCATTGCTCCAGTTAAGGGCTATGTCAATGAACTACCTCACGCTAGTGAAAACAGCCTACTGAAGGGGATTCCCACCTAGTATCACACAGCACCATCACCATTTATTGTTAACAAATAGTTAATCTGAAATACCCTGCTGCCACTGGGTTTTGTTTTTTTGTTGATGCCCTTTCCCTCCATCCCATGTGAGAAACAGAAGGCACAGTTCCTTCTACTCAGCCTGTACTGCTTATCCTGTTTCCCACAAGTGATGTGTGGAACACACCTTTGTGAAGAAAGCTGTCTGCTCCTGCCAGCTTTGTATTGGCTGTAATAACTCAGAGTGGTTTTCTATTACTTTATATCTCAGTGTAATTTCATTCCTTCCCGTTAACATAGTACCAGCTACTTCTTCATACAATATTCTGTGCTGATACACAAAACCAAGTAACAGTTAAGTTTACGTACAGATCAGATTTCTAAAAGTAATTGGATTATCATAAGATACAAAGATACTCACATGCACAATTGTCAAACCTTCCTTGGTTTCATGTAAAGTAGTTATTTGTTTGAGGGAGAAATTTTAGAAAACGCTCTTGTAAGGCTATCAAATTCTGCCTGTCAATCTTTGATTTATGTCTTACCTGAAATGTTTTTGGTCTTCTACTTCGCACATAGTGACTGAGATGTGCCATAAATTAGTATTGTCTCTAGAAGAATGGTTTTGGTTTTGTGCACTTCTCTTTTACCTGAGTTAACTATTTCCTTGTTGAAAGAGCAAAAACAGGAAAGGCACTGACTTAATTCAGATGTATAGATAGCTCTAAGCATAAAGGCAGTTTCAGTGTTGTCCACATAACTGGCTTTACGCTAAAGGGCTTCTTTGAACTCAAGCCTTTATAATTAGACTTTGTCAGCAAAAGGTGCAATTGTCTTGTAGCATTATCATGCAAATGACACAGAGGGCTAAAGCTGGATCCTAACTGTAAAATCACCAAGCTGATCTGATGCAGCAAACACACTGCGAAGCACAACTATAGCAGTGAACTGTCATTTGTTCTTGTTTTGCATGTCTACACCACATTCTTCCTCTTAGAGGACATTTAAAGCTCTGAAGGCAACTAGATATCCATTTGTATTTCTAAGAAAAAAAGCAAACTTCCTCATTTTCAGACAGACCATCATTTTGGTGTCCTGACTCATGACTTTATTGGAAAGATGGAGCAATGTACATACAGATGCACTTACCTGCACATCTTCATATTTAAAAAACAAAATATAGATAATCTGCAGCATAGTGCACTTGGGAAAATTCCAGCTTGGAAACTGTCTGAAGTACAGGTTTTCTACACTGGGAGTTTTCTGCTCTCTCCTGTGTACCCACATCAGTGATTTTAATAGCAGTTCAGCTCACATAATCATAAATATAAATGGGAATCTGAAAGGAAAAAGACCTGTTTGAACTGATAAGTCTCCTTCAACATGTTTTCCAAAGAAGAGAGGTGAGAAACATGAAACATGCAATCTATTGATATGGCATTTATTATTATTATTTATATTATATCATAGGTGAAGCCAGTATTATACAGGCAAGTACGGTAGGTTCACAGACCTGTCACACAGATGCAGCTTGGATTTCTAAGTAGAGAAGGAATTAGTTTCACCACACTCCTTGCATTGTGAATAAGGGCTGTTATTTACTCCCTTATATTGCCAAAGTGGGTAAACAGATGCAAGAAAACTACTGCAAAATAAGATAATCTGACAATCTTTAAGTGCACAGATTTCGTTGGGGAGAGCACTGCAGGGCAGCTGAGAGATTCTGTGGGTTTTCATGACACGGTCTGTCAGAATTCATACAGATACATATGAATGTCTAACAGCATTCATGGGATTTTAAAGATTGTGGGTTTCATGTGAACCGAATTAATACAGGAGCACAAGTGGAAGACATGAACTGTTTTTTTCACTTATAAATACAGCTAATGCCTTGTGACAAAGAACCTCATTAATGAGATGCTGAAGCTTTGTATGCCATGAGAACATGGAAAGCTTGTACAGGGAGGAAAGTGATTCGGAGAGTTATTTGTCATAAATATAAATTATGGTGTAATCAGGATCAGAGAGGCATTGAGTCATATTTGTCCATGGAGTTGAACCAAGAAATTTTTTTCTTTGGCATGATTCTGCATTGAAGTTACAGTTGCATGGTCTTCTCTGATTTCCAATACAAAGGTGACCAGGCAGCACAAAGAACTGCATGGTATTCAACTGCTGCTAAGAGAAAAACATACAACATTCAAGGATACTCTTCATCTAACTGAGCCTTTGTGCTAATTGTTTACCCAGATTATTTTCAAGTCGAAGGAGGTTGGTGATCCTGCCCTTCTACTCTGCTCTTGTGAGACCTCACCTGGAGTATTGTGTTCAGTTCTGGTGTCCTCAACATAAAAAGGACATGGAGCTGTTGGAACAAGTCAAGAAGAGGGCAACAAAGATGATCAGGGACTGGAGCATCTCCCATACAAAGACAGGCTGAGAAAGTTGGGGCTGTTCAGCCCGGGGAAGAGAAGGCTGCGTGGAGACCTCATAGCAGCCTTCCAGTATATGAAAAGGGGGTTATAGGGATGCTGGGGAGGGACCCTTCATTAGGGACTACAGTGACAGGAGAAGGAGTAACGGGTTCAAACTTAAACAGGAGAGGTTTAGATTGGATATAAGGAGGAAGTTCTTTACTGTTAGGGTGGTGAGATGCTGGAATGGGTTGCCCAGGGAGGCTGTGAGTGCTCTATGCCTGACAGTGTTCAAGGCCAGGTTGGACAAAGCCTTGGGTGGTATGGTTTAGTGTGGGGTGTCCCTGCCCATGGCATGGGGGTTGGAACTAGATGATCTTAAGGTCCTTTCCAACCCTAACTGTTCTATGATTCTATGATTATGCTATGTGGCTTCTGCAGATGGTTTTATGCCTGGTCAGCTTACCACCATAGATGTGTGTATCTGCAGAAGAGCTCATTTTAGAAACAACTGAGAATCTGATCAGGAAAAGTTGGCCAGGAGTTAGAAACACAAAAAAAGGAGAAAGAAAGCCAACATTTTAACAACTTACATATATTCTCTCTTCAAGCCATAATTATGGGACTGCAATAACTGAAGGAGTCGCAAATTAATGACAGATCCTGCACAAGTGTGTGCCTGTGATCTGGACATCCCAACAAACTCTTCAGAAAGTTTCAGGATTTCTTAGGCCCTTTATAAGATAGAAATTCTTCAAGTGACTAGTATATGTATGTGACTGTAAGTGTAAATAGTTGCTGTAAAAAGAGGATTTACTAAAAACAAAGCAATGAGGGTATTTACAAATATGCAGTCTTTCAGCCCACACACCAGGGTGGGAATTTTCGAACAGTGAAAAGGTCAAGGCATCCAGTTACTGATCCTCAGCCTAAGATTATAGCTGCTCTGTATTACCTGCAGAGTAACACTGCAAGATTCATCACAGTATGCTGTTTTCCAGATATGAAAGAGTTGATCACATCCACAACTATTCTTAGAACATCCACCCAAGATTTACTGAACAGCACAGTGAATGGCTCCTGCTGAGGCATGCTGATAAAAATTAATATTTCCTTCCAGTGGGAGTATGCTTTCCTGATTTTACACTGGGCAGAAATTTGCTCCAGTTGAGCAAAAGGCCTTTTGCTCTATTAGAGGCCAAAAAAATGGCCTTATTCTTGGCCAAAAATGGCCAGGAATGTTTGCTTTCTTTTACCTATGGCATTCTTCTTCCTCTTGACATCTCTCTACCATCATTCTCATGTTCTTCCCCATGCTGTGGTGGGGAGGTTTTATGACAAAATAGTTTGAAATGTTGTCACTGACCGTACAATGTCTACAGTTTCTCTGCATGAAGCATATATAGCAACATGCCTTGACATGGGAAACATGGAAAACTCTGTGACAACCTCTGGAACTTAGGCAAGCTCGACAATATGTTGTCAGAATTGCAGATGTTTTACGCAGCTGCGTCTGCAGAACCGCAGGCTTCTGTCCAGTACATCTGCATACCCAATATTAGGAAATGGTTGGCTGTGCTTGTTGCAGACACTGGTATAATGTAGTTTTTATTATCACCTCTCATCTCAGAAAGCCAATGATATGAATTTGACTATGCTATTTGTGCACTTCTGACCAACAGCTTTTGGAGTCTCAAATGTGGAAAATCCCACTGTGGATCAGAATCCACCAGTTTGTCCCCCCTGAGAGGACTGAGAGGCTCCCTGTGTTCTGCTTACGGCCTCAAGAAACGCAAGTCTTTTGACAGACTTCTTATAATTTTGAAGGCCAGCAAAGACATTAGAGCCACCTCATCAGCACTCTCTGTAATGCAGAGTCAGAGGACCTCAGTCAGCGAACAGCAAGCCCTTATCTTTTCTGTTTGGACTTTCAGAGTTTAACAAAGGTTAACATGGATGGCCGTAGTGTCATTCCCCAGAGACCTTGATGCCCATCACAGCTGCATTCCTCATAATAGGAAGGGAATGACAGAATGCTGGCTATCTGCTAAATCAAATGCCAGCCTGACACTGACCCACCCTCAACAAGCACAGATGATCTCTTACTGTCAGAGGATGCAGAGCAATCACCCCAGAAATATTAGATAGAGCATTTCTGTAAGCACATAATGAAAGCAGTAGAGAGGAAAGACTATTTCTCTTGATCTCTAAATTAAAAGAGCTGTTCTCTGCTTCTAATGGCAGCTTTGATCTCTTGCTTGAATACCAGTATTTTTTGAGCTGTATCTCACAGCACATAGAGCCTTACTGTATTTTAAATGAAAATAAAACCCATGTAATTTTCACAGACTAAATTTCTTGTGAAAAGAATGACCTTTTACTACAGCAGATAAGAGACAGAAATGATCGAAGTTCTCCAACATTTTGTATTAATTCCCATTTACTTCTTAGGCCACATCAGCCTCTTGAACTTTCTGCTGGATCAGAAGGGAAGTAAAACACAGCACAGTAATTTACAACCAGGACATGAAAGAAGATAGATGCTTTAGGGTGAGGCATTGGGCTGAGGACTCTGGGTCATACTCCAACTTTAACTTCCTGTGTGACCTTGGACAAGTCATGCAGTGATTCATCCCAGCCAGCTATTGCTGAAATAATGTCTAATCCAAGCTACTTGTGTAAATTACTCCTAAAGAGAAGGATTAGTCACATGTATTTCAATTGGGTTACATATGCTCCTGCAGACTTGTCCCTCTCACTCTCCACAGAAGAAATCTACTGGCTCTCTTAGACTAGATATCTAGCTTGCATGTGATCAGATGTAGGTAATAGGAATCTAATTCTTAACTAAATGTATTCTCTTTACATTTTAGTTTAAACAAAGTTTAATAAGTATAAAAATGTGTGGTTAGAATACAGTTACTGCTCTTTTCAGCTTGTGTTCTACAGATAGATGTTTATCTCTCCAGGGACGGGACTATCCCTTGAAAAGCTGCATACAGTAACTCCCCAAACAGAACTCCTAGGGGGTTAAAGGACTACTGTTAGATAAACAGTATTGGCAACACTCTCTCTGACACCTGTTAAGAGACAGGGTTTTAAGGATGTGTGTTTGGAACAAATCTCTGTTCGTGGATTTCTCCTTGAGGTACTTACTCTTCTAAAGGTCACAGGAAAGAAGAATATACTCCTGCTCTGCCTGCTGTATCAACACTCAGATCAGCAGGGCCTTAGTATCACCAACTGGTGTGGGGAATGACTGTGTTATGGCAATAAGTTGTCCATATAAATGACATACATGGCATGTGCTCTGACATAAACGCAGGTCATCTTGTAGGAACACATTTGCTTGCAAAACAGCTGTAGGAATTCCACTAACTAGCCATCTCACATCTGGTCTGCAGCTAGTGGAGCCCTGTTGTAGGCACTGTGACAGGATACAGAAATGCAGTACATTCTTTCCAGGCAACTGTGCTGGAGGAGATCCCTGGGGGAAAAGAAAAACTCCATGGAAATTAAATATTTTTATCCCAAGTCTGCTTCATTTAACACTTGTCTACCCAGTTTATTGTCTAAAGAGCACCTGCACAGATGCTTACACCTGCTTTTGCAGCAGGGCCCACACAGAGAGCAATGTGACCTGGGAACAATTCTGTGCACACCAGTAGCAGATACACACCTCTGACAGCAACTGGCAGCCCAGACAGCAAAGAGGTGCATCCTAAGTTTGCTTTATCATTCTTTGTCACTTCTTGCTGTGTGGAGCACAGCACTATAAACATGAAGTCCTTTAGAGCAAGGGCTATCTTTCCATCTTTTGTCAGTGCAACATCAATCATTGTGGCATCCCTATGCATGCCTGGAGTTTCTGTGCATTACCCACAATGTAAATAGTAACTAAGAAGAATCGTAAATGCTCTAGGTCTGTCTGCTTTCTTCTTGCCCGCCAGCAGCTGATTTTTTAAAGTGTTTATGTCTGTAGTCCATAAAGAATTGTGGAATCATCCCTTCTTAAATAGCACTCTATAAATCTCAAGTCACATGCTTTCCAGAATTTTACACACTTTTTAACATTCCATAGTTTCAGTTATCTACAGTGGCAACCCTTCTTCTCCTGGATTAATCTGTAGATAACTGAATACTACAGAGCTCACTCAAGGAGTAAAGACTAAGGAAACTGTGCACTGCATGGTCAGCTAATGCCACCGTGACAGTGGTGACACTCTAACCCTGAAGCAGCCCATGACATAAACCTGATATTATCCATGCATGACCAAGACACCACCAATCATGTGGCCACAGTTCCCAGGTACTTTCTTGTCTTCCTGGTTTACTTGTATGTCATATGAATTGGAAACCCAGCATCCATGAAGTCACATTGACAAGACAGGCATTGAGCCAGCTCCCATCTTCCTGTGAGCCAGGTTCTGGTGCAGAACAGGAAGACAGGTAAACTGTTATTCCAGGAAAAGAGGCAGAACTGTAGTCCTAAGCTTAAATTTACTCATAGTACATGTCTGCAAGCAAAAGACTTGGAGCTGACATAGGTCCTGCCAAAGTCAGCAAAAAAGTGAAGTTACCATTGCTGAGAAAATTTATATTGTAAGCCATAACAGGATAAATTTCTCCATTTTTTGAATGTTCTTGCACAGTAATGTAATGGCTGTAAGGAAAACGTCCTATTTCCTGATTGCCATAGTACTTACCACTTGAGGAGCAGAGAAACAGGGAGTACAGAGAGACTTTAGCTGTTAATTTCAAAGCAGCTTTTGGGGTAAAATCAGCAGCAACAAAGAATGAGCTGAATAGCTCCATCTCACTAAAGGGTGTTACTATGGAAATGAGGAAAATAGCTTTTCCTTAGAATTACAAGAACACAAAGGATAATGGCAAAAAATATATATTATAACACCATTCCTTAAGAGTTTCCATATGTAGGTCTGTGTACAATTTTTAGCCCCAAAGTCACACTGCTGTCATTTGCTTTCTCTAGTAGTTTAGCATGGGCACCGCAAGCATCAACTTTTGTACAGTTTTGATACGACCGTGAAGCTTCGCTTAAGGCTGTGGCTTGGACAGCTCTCCTATAAGCTTTGCATTGTTTTCCACAGTGTTTCCATGGGAACCTCTTACTCTGCTGTGGGTAACTGAGACAGAAAAGATTTGTAAAGTTCAGCTAAGCCAGTTTAAAAGAGCTCCTGCAAGCTGCTCATCAAGCCTGGAGGAGAAAGAAGAAAGGAAACTTTGGTAGGAGACAGGATGGAAGAAACTGTAGGCTTTTAAAGTGAAATCTGTATACCACCAGAAATAAGTTTTATGTGTTTTAGCATTAGTCCACATAAGGCAAAACTCAGCTGAAAGTATACAGCACACTTATGGCTCCATGCATTATAAAACTGTCCTCAAAATTTACTTTACTGAATAAAGTGTAAACAATACAGACACTGCATGTGAAGCTAAGAAATGGCAATACATCTCTTAGCTTGGACAGAGCATGGAGAAACTGTGCCTGGCTGCAGCCCAGGTTCTCCCTTGCAATATACTCTTGCAATATTTCTTGGACTTCTGAGTGCCAGGGATGGCACCCATGTATGTTACACTGCCCACTGCTCCTTTTTCACCAGTGCTTGTGTTGGGCTTCCACACTAGTAGCACTTTTTCACCCAAAAGAAATAGAGGCTGGGGCTGGGCTTCCTGAGGCTCTGTTTGCCGTCAGGGCTTTTGGTCCTACTGGAATTGTTACCCAATAAGGAAATATTGCCTCTGAAGTACAGAAAAAAAAATGTCTCATGACTTGACAATAGACAAGGACAAATGTGACTTGAAATGTATTCCATTAAGAAAAATATGCATATAAATGAACAAACAGCTCTGTAGACTGAATCCTTCTATTAAAATAAGAAAAGGGGAAATATTCGTTCTTAAAGATAACTTGCTAGTTTTGTACAGCATATTTATTAAGAGTACACAGTTGTACCCTGGAATTTTATGAAGCATTAATTATAATATGAAAATTAGAAACCAATGTTCTTATTGGTGAGAGTTCTTGTAACATTCCTGGATAAATCCTACCAGGATTAAAGCAAATAATGCTCAATAGGCATCTAAGGTACTAGTTTCATAGCAGAAACCAGTTCTAAGTTTTGGGAAATTATCTATTTCTGCCTTCCCAGGTCTCGGCGTTGGCACACCTAAAAAAACCTTCCATCTACTGTTGTTTATATAGCTGCACCTCAAAGAACTTTAAAAATGAATATATACATATATATATATATATATATAGTTGTAGTTTGACACTTTTGTTAACACATGGAGTGACCATGGCATGCTGATGTTCCCTAGTGATAGCTTGGTGTGTTAGCTTTGGTTTGCCACAAAACAGACTGTAAAGCACGACATTACAGTTCTATGTTCTCTATTGGTGATAAGAGGCAAATATGAAAATAGGAGTGCAGAAGTTCACAGCTTCCAGGATTTCTTCCTGTGTTGTATGGCTGGGTCCTGTAGATACAGGGTAGTAAAACATCTGTGAGAAGAGTGAAGTTACTGTCATTACTCCAAGCCACTTAACTTGTGCTCCTGCTGTTCAGTAAGTGTCAGGCAGCTTAAGAAGTCCATCAGCAAGGTGACCTAAATGATAGAAAACAGATTTACACTAAGTAAAAATAATTGATGGAAGACTTTGCACTGATACCATAAACCTGTTTTCAAGCTAACTTAAAGGTTGTGCTGAATATTGCTGTTAGTGCCCCACTCACAGGGAAGGATAACAGTATTGGGTCTGGAGGGAAACAGACATAGTTTTAAGTGAAATTTAACCAAGTGCTGATCTCCTTGGCTACCAGGAAAAAAGTAATTTTGACTGAGGTCAGTGATCCCATTTACAGCTCTAAAAAGCAGTTTAATGCTTTTGAGATTCTATCCTCTGAATGCAACTTTCCAAATTGTTCAAAAAAACCCTGTAAATAAAAGTAAGATTCTAATTGTCATATGGCTTAAATCAGCCCATCGAACTTTGTATCTCAATTATCCTTTCAGTGAAATGGAGATAATTGTACCTATTTGCCTCACTGAGGGGTTGTCAGAATGAATTATTGTTCATAATCAGCTTGCATTGTGATAGAGGATGCCCTTTGGACATTCAAGAAGAGAACAGTTAATGTTAACATTCACAGAAAAAAGAAGCAGAGGGAGGAAAAGATCACAGTTAAAACTTGTTTCCCCAGGTGTCCTTTCTGCTGTAATCACTCGTAATCACTTGAGGACAAAATAAGCCAGGTCCATGAAAACAATGCTAAGACACTCCTGGAAGAACTTCCAATACAGGCTGGCACTGCAGCAATGTCTGCTCATGGCTTGTCAGGATCACTACAGGAAATGCACACAAGAGCAGGGGTTGTTACACAAGCAAAGGAATGGAAGGCAACTTATGTGATTACTGTTGCTTAATATGGGTTTGGCATTATTCTTCCCAGGCCTTCTTGAACACACGTGGGTACCTGGGAATACTTTCATATGGAGCAGCTATGAGATACTGTGGTCGATGTAGTTCCACTATCAAGTTGTAGGAGCATTTGCAAACTGCAAGACTTTATAGATAGCGATATGCTTGGTAACAGGAAGTGAAACACAGTTGCTTCATCTGTGTAATTAGTGGAACAAGTTTCTGCATGTTCATACACCCTGATACAAGCAAGAAATGGAATAAATATCCTGTTGTTCCCTGTCATATAAGCAGCAAAGCATCACAAGATAAAAGATAGGCAAGATAAAAGAAAATGCACTACTTTCTTAAGAGTCAAATTCTCTAATACCTGTACTGCCATGTAAATAATCACAGCACTAACAGTGCTTGGCTGCTGGTATGGATGGTATCAGTTTAGGGTATTTCTGTGTGTATGGGAACATATATTATTGTCAAGTTGAGACTGTGTTTTTGCATCCATACAGAAAGGTTTTGTCTTTCTAAAATGCATGTCTGTTCCTCAAGTTGAGAGCTCTGAGCATGCTGGGCCTCTGCCGACAATCAAAATCCAACAATGGCAGCTGGATATTAAATAGTAGAGAGAAGTTAAAGTCTTTGTCAAGTCATCTCGTGTCAATGTTTTGCTCATGACAATCAGCCAAACACTTGTAATTTCTTTTTTTTTCAAGCTCTGAGTTAAACTGTTTGTGAATAGCATTTCTCCACTCCTTTTCCCCTCTGCTAGAGCCAAAGAATTTAATCTGCTTGCAATCAGAATTCATGGTCTCACTGGCCATAAACTTCAGACTGACGTGGTGAGGTTTTGCTTAAGCAATAACAAATTTCACATGATTTCAATTCATGTTCTCTGACAGTGATGCAAATTAACTTTTTCTAAGAGCTCAGATTGCAAAATATGTTGCATAAATATGATCATCTTATTTTTATGATGTTTTTTCAGAAAGCGACTCTACGCATATAGAAGAGAAAGGCAATGGTATGTTAGCATTTAAGTACCACCTACCATCTGGGGTGGGGCTTAGCACATAGTGAAAAAGCAAGGTCTGGGCATAAACTTTCTTAAAGATGTTTAAATGCATGACTTTAAAGACAACCAAACCACCTAATTCTATGACTAAGTGTTTGTAATGGGAAAAGCGTCTGTGGGATGACAGCAACTATGGTCTTTGTGACAGAAAAACAAAGCTCTGCCCTGACAAGAGGATTGGAAACAAAACCCTACTCCATTCTGCACTGGCTGCAAATCAGTACAGTTTTTCAGTCATGTCCATTGTGCAAAAATGAGTTTGTTCTAGATCTGGTACACTTTAAAAAAATAGAATGGGAAAAAAAACAAACCAAAACAAACCCCAAACAAAAAAACATAAATGGATATAAGTTGGAAGAAAAAGCAGGAAAAACACATTGAACCTTGGGGAGAGAGGAGGAGGCTTGTTTTCTACCCTGTGCATTGCTGATGACATGGTTGGCACTGCTTGTGTCATAATCACAGCCATTAGAGATACACAAGTACATGCCACAGATATTCTCAGTGAAGTTCTTAGGCAGTAATGATTCTTAGTGCTGCACTTGATTACATATCAGCGGAAATATGTAATTCCGTGGGCCAAACATTCCTGCACATTGCAGTGCCAGCTGGTCACTCATTCATTTAGATGAGAAATCCAGCTTGCAGAACAGAAGCCAGAATTTCTCTGTTTGGTAAGCTGCATGCACAGTGCTTACTGCAATCCAGACACACACATGAACTTCATACAAATGACAACATGGCCCAAACCCGAACAGCATGTGGCTATATTTCCAAACAATCTTGCCACATGCTTTTCTGAATGACATTCTTTCTTACAACATGTTCTGGTGACTGTCAAGGCTTATGAAGGCCTGAACCTCCCTGATTTGATCAACTTTTCCTGTTGCCTACCCAAGCTGGTTCTGTAGCAACAAACATTTTTGGTTTTGTTTCTGTGGGGCTCTTTAGTTTGTTTTGTGATTTTGGTTTGGTTTGGTGTTTTTTGTGGATCATTTTATTTATTTTTTTTTTTTATATAAGTCATAATCTCTGCTTTCTGTTTTTGTTCTTTACCACGCTTCCATTTTACCCTCTTTTTTCAGTACAGTATCTGTCTTCTGTTCTCAGCTATGCGGAGTGAGATCTTTGCTCCTTTACAACAGGTCTAAGACATGAGTGATAAAAGAGGGCTTAAAAAACACCTTTGCTAGACGGTAGAGTATTTCTTCCATGCAGGTGCTTCAAAGACAAATCTCGGAGCCATAGTGCTCCTCAGAAATCATGCCCTGCAGCAGCTGAAGCCTGGAGATAGTGAGGAAACTGAGACAAGCTGCATATGCTGGGGAGGGTTAAAGCAGACCTGTAGCCTGTAGAAACATGCCAGGAGGCTTTTTGGACTTCAGCTCCTCCAGGGCTAAGTACTTGGAGAGTTTATAGCTAACATGAACTTCTTTTTGCCTGGCCCACAACTGCAGCAGACAATCTTAAACCCTGTATTTGAAGTATGATTTAGGATGTACTTCATTTTGCTGTAATTTGTATCACTAAAGCTGGAGTGTCTTGGCTAGCTCTTTTTAAAAGTCAAGGGCCTGCAAAAGGATCTCAAATGGGAAGTAAGAGAGATTAAGTTGGACTGAAATGGAAAAATTACTGGGTCATATAACAAAGTTTAGCCAGTGTGTGCTCTTGACCGTTGAACAAGAACACAGCCCAAAGTGGCTGGATTCCTGGAAATTTCAGCATCACACTTCAGTGAGCAGTGAGAGCACAAGAGTCGATGTCAGCCATGTCAGTAAACACACATGCAGATTCCTAAAAGCAAGTGCTGGCAAGAAGAGAGGTGCTTAGATAGCAGGGTCACTGAGGAGAGGTAGATCTTGAGGTTCTCCAGGCTCTGAAGGTCAAGTTAACTCTTTGTAAACTTGTTCTGATCTCACTGCTTAAGGTATCTACATCAAACACATCTAACAACCTTTATCAAGTCATGCTGACTTTTGGAGTATTCAGTCTCACATTTTAAAGCAGGCATCTCTTTCCCTCTTATTTCAAGCTTACTTATGCCCAAGAATAGATCTCCTTCAGCTGTGAGATGGGAGTAATCTTCTGAAGAGAGAGACAGAGGAGTAGATGCAGAGGACAGTGTCTACTACGGGGCATATATGTAGGCCAGCACAACCACAGGTCAAGGGGCAGGAAGGCCCTTCCAGGTCAGATGGGCCTTCCTCTTACGTCCACATGTGAAAGGGTTGAGGTTAATGAGAAAGCGAATTAGGAAGAGTGCGTGGGTAGTACAGCACAGAAAAAGAGCAAAGTATTTGGGGAGCAGTTACTTTGCTCAGGCACATCCCAGACGTTAAGTGTAAGGAAGCCAACAGATGAATCCACAGACAGTATCTATAAAAGGCACAGAAAAGATGTGTGGCATTCGCTCTATCAGTATCTCTTATTATACTGATATACTATCATACTATATTGCATATTACATCACTGCTTAGGGGATATTCTCCTCATGTCCCATTGGCAGCGGGAATATCAGCACAGTTCTTGAGTGGAAGGGTTTTTTTAAACATTGTTTCCTTTGCGGTTCCAAAAGAATATGCAGTGCCTCCAAATCTCTGTATATTAGATAGATCTGGTGCTTTGCAAGGATGGGAAAGCTGGCTGTTGGACATATTCCCATTCCATTAAAATGAGTGAATTAGGAATGGAAGAAAAGTGCTGCAAGCTTTGGGACTAAAGAGGGTGTTGGTGCACCCACTGAAGCTGCATTTGCTTTTCATTCAGGAACAAACTGAAGAACTCAGTAATGTGCCCAGTGCAAATGGACACATAGGTTGCTTTCTTAAGAAGGGCATGATTTAAAATTAAGTCCTAATTTAAAGGTGTGTTAGAAAGTCATTTTGTACCTCTAATACAAAAGCAGTTTTATAATTGTGTATGTTTTGTATTTTTGAATACATTGCTATTACTTGCATTCTTACTTGGCTTACTCCACAACTATTATATCAGAACTGATTCAGTTATTGTGCTTAAACAGTGTTTTCAGATATGCTCTTGTACTATTTGTTACATTGCTGTACAGAGACCGTGAAATGGATTTTTGATGGCACTTCTATACTCCATTGTATTAAAATTAGTTATGCACTAGTTGTAACCTTATTTTCCCTTATTTATCTCCCCCTCTTTGTTTATTGTCATTATAGTATCATGGCTAAAATCTGACCAGAAGCTCCTTGAAGAACAGTCTGGTTTCTTTGTAGTACCACAGAATATACAACATACTTAAGAGCAGAATTTAAATGAACTTATAATAAATACTCTAGAAGATTTTGCATGTAAGTAGCTATATCAATTATAACATGGATTACATTGCACATTTGAAAATTGTGTTAATTGGAAATGGTAGCCCTGGGAATAATTTTCCTAACCCTTAGAAATGTGCATAAAAGCTAGGATCAGTATATATATGAAAGGCTGTTGGTGTTCATTGTTTTTCAGGAGATAACAATCTATTGAGCAAAGGATTCAATTCCTTAACTATAGGTAAAATGGGAAAAGATTAATAACGTGATTTAGTTCAGTATGATCATGAGACTCATGAGAGCAGAACATGGTTTTGTTCTGTTTCAGTCTTTGCACAAGAAGGTATACTGAAGTTTCTTTAAAACCTCCAAAAATTCTAGGATAAATAATGAAAATGTCACTAACACCTTGGACATGCATTATTTTAGTACCAGGTGGGTTGTTTTTTTTGTTTGAATGTTGAGCCAGGCTTTAGATTAGTATAGCTGAGCCCTGACTACAATGGAGTTATGCACTGGGTGCACTGCTTCAGTTTAGCATCAGCTTTTGGGACACTAATTGAAACAGTTGCTGACATGCTGCTTACTCTTTTGCTTTCATTATACTTGGTCATGGATTATACTTGGTCATGGACTACTCTATATTTACTTCATAGTAGGATGTATGAACATATAATAGCATCCTACCCAACCCTGAACTAAAGTGTGCTGGCATCTGTCCGTTAAATCAGAGGATAGCAACAGATATGGTAAAACATAGCAGAGTCATTTATTTTGCATTTCCCATAATTAGATAAATGCTGCAAAAACATTCACACAATATTCACAGAATCACAGAATCCTAAGGGTTGAAAGGGACCTCGAAAGCTCATCCAGTCCAACCCCCCTGCGAGAGCAGGGTAACCTAAATTACATCACACAGGAACTTGTCCAGGCAGGCCTTGAATATCTCCAACGTAGGAGACTCCACAATCCCCCTGGGCAACCCAGTGCTCTNTTACATCACACAGGAACTTGTCCAGGCAGGCCTTGAATATCTCCAACGTAGGAGACTCCACAATCCCCCTGGGCAACCTGTTCCAGTGCTCTGTCACTCTCACAGGAAAGAAGTTCCTCCTGATGTTCACATGGAGCCTCCTACGCTCCAGTTTACACCCACTGCCCCTTGTCCTACCATTCCTTAACCAAACGACTTCGGTATCACACATTTTTTCACACTGCCTTGACATTTTGTCTCCATATAAGACAGAATACCTGTAGACAACAGATCCAGAAGAATAGTTGGGAGCTGTCACACTGGAACCTTGATGCCAACACAGCTACAACCTGCCAGGGTCTTAGAGTGTAGATGCATACCCATACACCATGCCAAACCCTGCCTATAGGCCACCAGTGGCCTGTCCTCTTACCCTTTACTGATAGGTTCCCCTAAAGATACCCAGGGAGGTTGCATTCAGATCCTGTTTGGTGGTCCTGCTCCCTGTTCCCTGGAGATGGAGAGAAGCACATCAGTCAATTAATCCCAACTTCTTTGGCCACACAGCATAAGTTGCCATGTGTATATCTGAAACAGATAGAGAAGCCTCAGTTTTTCTTTATGCCTTTTGGGAAAACTGATTACTTCATGCCAAGTACAGCTCTATTGCCCAATGAGAGTTTGTTTACCAGTTCCATTCTCACGAGTAGATAACTGTGAAAAGACTCGGTGACAAATAAGTTCCTGTTGGAAATAATCTCAAGTTTCTTTTGAAGCCACACCTGTTCATATGATATAAGCCTCTCAGGTGAGCCTCCTGCTCTCTCATGGCATTGAGAAACGGAGTATGTCACACCCCAATGAAAAGGAAGGTAGGGCTGTATTAAGCATACAAACACACATGCAAGAAAACTAATGTCTTTAGACTGCCAAGCAACATTGTCCATTTAGCCATGTTTGCACTCGCACACACCCAAAATATTTGTTGCCTGAGTAATATTTCTTTTTGCTTAAGAAGGAAAAAGAAAGAGCAAAGGTAAGATTTCCAGGAGAGTGTAAATAAAATGCTTTTGATTCAACTATGATGGAGTCAGCTAAAGCCAAAATGGCTACTGATTTCTACAGATGCCCAGGTTGTTAAGAGTGTGATAACAGAAACAGAATATACTATTTCCATATCCAAACTTAGACAATTACATGCCTGAAAAGAACCCTTGACTGTAATAAAAAGCAGAGGAAGTCACTAAGAAATGGATGAGAAGATACAATTTGTAATAGCCCCTTTTAGAGGATGCAGTAATTTGTAGACACTTGATTCCTACTTACCCAAATTAACTGTCACACCTTGTACTGACACCACAGGGTTGTAATACATGATGCAATGCAATGATGACTCATGATGACGAGTGTGTGGAATGAATCTGTCCCCTGTATTTCAGGTAATCCACCCAGTTACGATTTATTAGTGAAGGATTGAACTTCTTGTCCTTAGGCAAAGGGCACGGCAGCTGTGCCTCCAAGACTCAGTGTCAGTGCTTCCACAACATAGAATCATAGAATAGTTAAGGTTGTAAAGGGCCTTAAGTTCATTTGGTTCCAACCCCCCTGCCATAAGCAGGGACACCTCACACTAAACCATGCCATACAAGGCTTTGTCCAACCTGGCCTTGAACACTGCCAGGGATGGAGCATTCACAACCTCCATGGGCAGCCCATTCCAGTGCCTCACCACCCTAACGGGAAAGAATTTCTTCCTTAGAATCAATCTAAACCTCTCCTGTTTAAGTTTGAACCCGTTACCCCTTGTCCTGTCACTACAGTCCGTAACATCTTCAATCTCACCCAAGGGAAGACATATTTAAGAGCAGTTTCGTCTATCACAAGTCTTTTTGGCACAGACAGGCAGAAGGATAAAATCAGGTGCTAATGCTGTGGGCTTCACTTCCATGCTCTTTACTGAGGTCTCAAATTTTTAGAAAAGAAAGTATGGGAAGTTGCTCTGTCTATTGTTTGTTTGCTTTTTTTTTTTCCAGTAAAAGAAACAGACCATGCTCCTGAATACGGCAAGATTTTGGCGGATTTTTGGTGTTGCCACTGTTTCTTCCTTGATGTCCAGGTCAACTATGACAAACACTGACATGACAGCAGACAGCTGCTTCTGCTCCTGGCAAGACTCTGCTCTTANTTTTGGTGTTGCCACTGTTTCTTCCTTGATGTCCAGGTCAACTATGACAAACACTGACATGACAGCAGACAGCTGCTTCTGCTTCTGCTCCTGGCAAGACTCTGCTCTTACAAATGTAAGCATGCTTGATGACAGAAGCTGACGGTTGCTAAGGCAGTTGATTCCAGAAGCAGGCAAGTATGTATCCCATTTCAGGAGCATAAATTTGGACACCATTCTTCCATACCAAATAACATTCATTCCTGTCTGTACAACTCTATGTAATAGTCAGTCTCTTGGTCAATGTCAAGAACCAAACTGGGAAAATACCTCCTGAGTAAAACCTGAAGTCACTAAATGAAAACACCATCATGCTAACAGCTCTAGTAATTTCACATCTTTTCTATCTAGTAGTCCCCAGTATGCACCCAGTTCACACCACACCTTAGAACCTAATATTTACAATAAAGAAACAAAACCATGTTCTCCTTAGGAAATGAAAATGTACACAGAATTTTATAAATTCTGTACTTAAATAGTGACATAAAAATCACTACTTAAGAATCAGAAGTTTGTAGACTTTTCTCAGGGCTGCTTCTGCTTTCGTAATGCATCAGAGCTCAGCCTTCTCTGCCACTTGCTGTGTGCTTAATTATAAGAATATTCCATTGCAAAGAAATTCAGAAGAGCATTAAACTGTGGGGCTTTTTTAACAGGTTTAAATGGTAACTGAAATTAATTAATTTCCCCGTCAGCTGTCCCCACATTCTTAAGGAGTAACTTATGTCAAGCAAGATACAACAACAGAACTAAGGGTGATCTTTCATTTAAGAACCTCAAAATGCCACGGAAATGTTGAACATTTTTAGAAACAGAAACTCAGATAGCATTGGTTATCTAGAGAGAAACTGAAAACTCTGGTTTCAAACTGTGCCTGTCTAGACTTAATGTATATTAATCTTCTGAGCCACTTAAAAGATGCTTCACTTTGGCAATTAAATAACCACAGCAGAAATACAAAGAATAACAAAGACATCACAGGAAACCTGGCTGCTCAGATATGTTAGATCACCATGTTAGTCACCTGCCCTTATCACATCTGACTGGATGCTTGTCCCTGTCCAAAGCCAGGGCCTGTAACTACTATGGAAAATGGGCATAGCTCAGAACAGATAAGCCCTGTGATTCAGGTGAGCATGGTGGGAACATCTGAACTGCTGATCTGAGACTCTCTGCTCTCTGTGAGAAGGCCTCCCCACAGTTTCAGCCAGTCCTGGTTCACCACACTGTGCAACTCCCAGCTCTGAAGGAGTGGCTACCAAGGTCACAAGCTATTATCATTGCCCAGTTCAGCATGTAATTGTGAAAACAGCTGTGCAATCTCAAGCCCATAACAAAAGAGCGTTGTATCCTCCTGGAAAAAAAAAAAAAAAAAACCCAAACAAACAAACCCAACCCTTATTTTTGAATATCAAGTCTGGACTACACTGTAAGCACATTTGGGGACAGCAGACCTTCTTAGGTGGCCCTTACAGGGGGCCTGTTACTTGCAACTCCTTTAACAGGAGGAACAGAAATGGAGGTACTGCTTTTGCAGGATGTGTGCCTCTATTTGACACGGTTGATAAGAGGTGCTCCTGAGAAAGAGTAGGTAAAACCTGCTCAAGGTGGTGATTAAATATTATTTGCACAGCATTCTTTATCATGTTCCTGTGAGCAGAGCTCTGATTTTGAGCTTGGTTTCACAAAATGAGGAAACTGGGATGTCAGAAAGCAAAGTGGTAAGACGGAGAAGCAGCAGTAAAAGCTAAGTAAGCCACTCTGGAATGATTCATAATTGATTGATTGAAATATTGTGTTAATGATTATTTAGAAACAACTGTTTCTAAAATGCTTAAGTAATAGCCACTAAAATGTTTGTTTTTTTTTTGTGTTTTTT
>NDXB01011372.1:70516-91407 GCA_002631895.1 Agapornis roseicollis | reverse complement strand
AATATTTTTTTTTTTTTTTTTTTTTTTTTTTTTTTTTTTTTAAATCAGTCTGAAAAAGACAGGTGAGTTTTCCCTCTAACAATTTTAGCAGTGTATTTGTATCCTCATATTACACTGTTCTCAGCTTCTTTCAGCAGCACTCAGGAAGAGACTGGGCAAGTCAAGCTATCCCTTCCAATCACTGCTATCAATTTGTAACTCTGTGACAAGAATCAAGCATACAGGTAAAACGGATGTTTCAGAGAGTTCTGGCTACTCATACATGAATTTTCTTTACATCTTTAGTCTGCATCCCCTCCTAGACTCTGGCAGATTGAATGCAAATTCTCACACATATCAGCAAGGAGGGTCCAGATTGATTCCTGAATGCTTGGCAACTTTGCAGCCATTGGGAAAGACACAAATACAGCTTGTACCTTCTCAAGTGCTTGGGAAAGAGACATTCCTTAGGGATGCCTCTGACAAAGCTAGTGGAGTATGCTGTAATTCTAGCCCCTGAGAAATGAGTAGGAAACCCTGTGAGATGTCTTGATTATATTCAATCACAGGAGTTATCTTGTAATCAATATGTTAACTGTGGAGTTCAGAAATTGCCAGGCACTCCTGCTTCAAGGTGGGGCTGAACCTGATTTCTAGGCCAGATATCTTTCTAAAGCACATATTTCCTCCACTCCCCAAATACTGGGGTGCTTTGATAAGTAAGGACCAAAACATCTTTATGATTTTGCTCATCTGCCTGGCCAAGGCAGTTTCACTTCCAGGCTCTCATGGCTGTATTAGTGAGAAAGGACTGGGGGCTTTCCAGCTGCTCCTGGATCTGCTGCCACTGAACTCAGGAACCACCTTCCACTCTAGCCACCATTTTTTGTGCCCAGGAGTGCCTAGTTGCTTTATTAAGGACTAATTTCTGTGTCAGTATCTATAGATACACCTAGCTATAATTATAGCTATCTGTATTCTTGGAACATCAATTATTTGTTGATGGAAGCACCAAATATTAGTTTTAAATTTAGTGTAATATTAAGTCCTGAAACATCATTTCTTAGCTCACTTGTGTGGACATATTCTGTTCCACCTATCATAGAATTATGGAATGGTTTGGGTTGGAAGGGACCTTAAAGATCATCTGGTTCCAACCCCCCTGCCATGAGCACGGAGACCTTCCACTCAACCAGGTTCCTCAAAGGCCCATCCAACCTGGCCTTGAACACTGACATGGATGGGGTATTCACAACTTCTCTGGGCAACCTGTGCCACTGCTTCACCACCTTTATATAAAGAATTTTTTCCTAATATGGCTCTTGCTCTCATCTTAATAAAGCAATATTTTTTTTTGTCCTCTAGCCCAATGGGTTCCTCTGAGAGGGTTTAGAGCTTTAACCATCCCTCTCACAAGCTTACAAATATGTATACATATATATTATTCTGTCTCTCAGATATGATACCATGAAGAATTCACATAAAATCTGTGGGAAAAACTTCAGATCTGAAAAGTATCACATATATTGAGCTGTTTTAACCAGACGCTCTCATGCCCAATCACCATCCCTTTTCTCAGGTCACTGCACAAGAAGCATCTTGGACATCCTCCTTAGCCTGTGGCTTAGCAATAACTGAAATACTGTGGCCAGATGGTTTTGTTTTCCAGTAGGTATGGATAGCATGACATTCCCCAGAAGGAACATGCAATTTGCTTATAGACATTTTTTTTTTTTTTAAAGCAAAACACTGGTGTGCAGTTACAACAATGTTGTGTCATTTTGTATTTAAGAAAATAATTCCTCTGCACTTTAGAGCAATTACTCTTGTCCTGAAAATCTCACAATAAAAACAGAATATTCAAAATATAATGAAAATTGTAGCAAAAGGAAGATACAAAATGTGGAACCACTGCTGCACGGGGGGAAGGTACCTGCTGGCAAAGGACATGCAGAAGACTGGAGGAGGATCAAGTTAAGGAACACTGAGCTGAAGTGGATACACATGAAACCACTGGATCTGATAGGATGCACATAAGTGCTGAGGGAGCTGGCCAACATCATCCTGAGGCCACTCTTGTCCTCAAAAGGTCAGGCAGAACAGGAAGGTTCCTGAGCACCAGGAGAAAGAAAATGTCCCTCCTGTTTTCCAGAAGAGCAAGAAGTCAGAGCCAGGAAACCGTAGGCTTATCAGCCTCACCTCAATCACTGGGAAGGTGATGGATCAACTAATCCTGAAACATTTCTAAATATATGAAGAGCAAAGAGGTGATTGTGAGTAGTCAGCATGGATTTGCACAGGGGAAATTACACTTAACCTACCTGATAGCCTTCTATGACTGGGCGACTGATTTGGCGATATCTGAATGTTGTGAATCTGAACCTTAGCAAGGCTTTCAACCCTGTCTCTCATAATGTCTTCATAGACAAACTGACAAGAAATGAACTAGATAAAGGTATGGTGAGATAGACAGAAAGTTGCCTGAACACTTGTCTCCAAACCTTGTGACCATCAGCAAGAAATCAAGCTGTAGTCCAGTCACCATTCACTGCATCAGGGGTCAATAGTAGGACCAGTGCTGTTTGACATCTCTGTTAATGACAGGGTGCACTCTCAGAAAGTTTGCAAATCATACAAAATGGGGAGAAGAGGCTGATATCATTCTGACAACTATGGGCTGCCATTCAGGGGGAATTAGTCAGGCTTAAGGAATGGGCTGACAGGAACCACATGAAGTTCAAGAAAATAAAACTCCCAAGTCGTACCTCTGGGGGGAACAATTCCAGACACTGGTACACACTGATGACCAACCATCTGGAAAGCAGCTTTGCAGAGAAGGATGCAGGGTGCTGGTGGAATGTGGATGGATGGTGGAATGTGTCTTTTTTACAAAGAAGGCCAACAGCAACCCTGGTACGTGCGTTAGAACTACAAAAGAGGCATGGACATAGTGGAGTGAGTCCAGCTAAGGGCCGTAAAGATGATGAAGGGAATGGAGCATCTGACATATGAGAAGAGGCTAAGATAGCTAGGATTGTGCAGCGTGAAGAAGGCTCAGGGAAATGTTATCTGTGTGCACAGACGCATTGCTGGAGGAGCAGTGAAGATGGAGACAAATTCCAAAGGGCAAACTGCTCTAGTTAAACCTGCTTGCCCGGTAGCTTGGAGCAGGTGATCTCCAGAGGCCTCTTTCAAACCCAACTATTCTGTGACTGTGAAATTATTTATGCATACGCATATGCATAACTGCTTTCAGCAGCAAGGGAGGTTTACAGGTTAGTGTAGACCTGGATCAGTTTCTCAAGAAAAACACCACGTAACTGAAACATTTGCAGGTGTCTTACAATATTGTTTAGATTGTTTTGAAGTGTTTTCACATTCTTTTACAAAAAAGATTTCTGAAGATCAAGAATAGCAAAGCCTTATTGCTCATTGATTTGCACTTCAGGGTTTCACTGCCAGCCGCAGTTATATCTTTTTCCATTCCTAGGCATTTGTAAAAGCTCTGGAGCCTAATATTTCTGGTGTTTGATTTGTTGAGACACTCAAAGCAGAGAAGAGACAGCCTGTGCTGTGGTTAGCACAGAACTGCATTTGCTAAACCTCATGGGCCACTTTACATATGCTGATTAGATAGCTCATAACTGCAAAATAACAAAGACACAGGCAGAGCTGTCCAATAAGTTGGTCTCTCTCTCTTCCTACTTCTAGACAGACCTTTCTTCAGTACTTATAAGTTCCAAAACTTTAATAAAATTCTGAACTCAGCAGCAAGACTAACAGACAGACAGCAATGGTGTACATTTCTACATCATCCAACTTTTTAATAAACAAAGGCGATTTAAACAAGAGGAAGATACAAGACATATGTATAATAACAAACATGCTGAGCAGTAATACATACATTTCTTTGAATTACTTGGAAGAAAAGGAACAAAAAAGGAATTTTAATAAAAGGTTACTCACGCATGCCTAACTTCCTGCTTGGCCTTGGAGGCAGACTTTTCAGAGTTGAATTTATTAAAACTTAAAACTTCGTTTCAAAAGTCTCAAAGACACACAGTTCCTACCAGTGCATATTCCCTTTATAATAAGTTATTTTACCAAGCACTTTCAGAGTGCAGATGCAGGAATGGATCTAATCATTATGAACAGGGAAAACTTACACTGTCTGTCCCCTTATTTCCATATTTTCACAAAGAAAATGCACATAGGCAAGAGAAAGCTAATTTGTTCTTGCCTTGTACTTGTCCAGAACCTCAGTGATATTCTGACCAGAAAAAGTAGTAATAACATGAAATGTGGGGTGTATGCTTGAAAATACTACTGCCCAACGGCACACACAAGCTGGGAAATAGCATTTCAGTGAATTTTAAATATATTTTTAACTGGCAACAAATTGCTTTACAATCTGAAGATGGAGAACTAAATCACAGTTTTCTCTCTCCAAAGCTTATGTAAACAATGGTTTTCACCAGAAACTCTGATGGCTTAAGAGGAAACTGAAAAGTCTGTGTAGAGGTTAAAAGTTTCTACAGATATACTAGCAAAAGAAACTTTTGTAGTTTTGGTTTCCAGAGTCTTCTCAGAACCAACACTAGTATTACTACAGGTTAACTCACTAATGTTTTCAGCTAATGATCTAAATATATATATCCCTTTTATCCATTCAAAATTAAAGTGTTCATATTGCATCACTTTTTCCTGCCAGAACAACAAATCTCACAACTAGGCCATGTAGGACCCTTAGGAAGCAGATTTCTATTAAATGAATCATTTTCAGTCTACAACAAAGCTACACTCAAAACACTGCTAATTTGATAATTTTGAAAAACGATGAATGAACTGAGAACAGTAGCTCTATAGCACATGGGAGGGTTGTTCGGTTTTAGTTTAAATGCAGTACACACTAGCATAAGTCCAAAGGATTTGATTAAAGCAGCAGGGCATATCATGTCTCTTAGGCATGACTAGGCATCTTTCAGATTTGCACTATCTGAAGAACACCACCAATCACTGCACTCCACACTAACAGAGGGAAGACCGGGAGCATGTCCTCTACCACTAAATTGTCACAGCTCCAGATGGCTCCTTGTTTCAAGGAACCTTTATTATTTGCTCCCCCACTCAGTTTAATATACTTGCTTAAATAATCTAAGTGTCAGGGTTTGACTAGAGAAGTTGCTCAGATTGAAGGCCTTATCCTACCTTTCTTTCATCATGCTCCAAAAGAATCTCTTGCAAGTATATAGGAGCTTCCTCTTCTAAACCAGTCATTGTCTTTGGTGTTGGGTGTTGCAGAATTTTACCTTAAACCCCTCATGAAAGAGAAGTTCTTTCTCCCCACACAACAAAGACAGGAAGACAGAATGCTGTCCCAGAGAGGATGGCAGGAAGATAGGTCTTATGCTAAACAAAGCTATTTACACTACTGTGGAATTTTCCTGTGTAATATTGTTTGAGGACTGTTCATTCAGCAGTATGGTTTGTTGAACTACAGCAGCAGGTTAAATAACCTTTATTCATTTTATTTATGAAGAAGCCTCAGCAAAGTTTGTTTGCATGGAGCCATTGACCCTAGGTATTGCAAAATAAGCAGCATGTCAACATAATCTCCCAGACAAACATGTTTTAAGACAAAAAAAAACTTTATTTCTTCAGTTCAATACTTTTTCAAAATCAGAAGAAGTTTAACAAACTGTGATTATTTGCTCAACTGACTATTAAAGACAGGCCCCAGGCTTCCTGTATTCCCTGTGCTATCATATTTTAACACAAGATGATCTTTTCCATAGGCTGTTTCTGCCTTGCAAGGGAGATGCAATTCAACAAGGGTTAAATCAGCTATAGCCTAATGATGCGTACATATCAGTTAGTAATTCTCTGTCTGGACTAGTCTTGTGACTGCCAAAATTGAGCATTACAACCAAATAATGGCTAAAAAATGTACATAAAGCTCCCTGGGCGACCTTAAGTCAATATAAATGCTATTGTTAAGACTGTACCTGCAGGAACAAGTAGAAAAATGAAAAACTGACTGCTGGTTTCAGTTACAAATGAGAAAGGGACACAATCTGTGACAGGGGAGTTTGAAAATTAAGGTCATTTGTTTTACTTGAAAACTTTGTTTTCATTAAGTTTTCTTAAGAAAACACAGAAGCCAGTGTGAAGGTATGTTGCTGGCCACCATTATTTACATGGGAACTAACGTTAAACAGGAACTAAGACTACACAGGCAGTGTTTGCTCTAGGATGAACTGATACCTCAACTGTTCTTACCAGACATATCAGTAGCTTTTTGCTTTCAATTTTAAATTGCGCTTTGAATTATATTTTTGTCAATTTCCTATCTCATCATGTGAGATCCTAGCTTTTCTGACAGTAAGCTGTCTTTAAATCTCTACATCCTAACCTCTCTTGCACAACCAGCACTACCCTGAAACCAAATTCTTCTACAGTTTTAAAGCACTATGGTGACTTTATAAAACCGTGACTGGATTCTTAAGCAGAACTTATGAATACTCCTTCACTTGAGTTAATAGTAAAATTAATGATAGCTATAGGAGAAAAGAAAAATGTGTTGGAGAACACTGCAATGTTCACCATGTGCTACTGGCTCAGAGTCCTAGGGAAAAAGCATACCTTCTCTCATACAGGTAACCACAGACTCGTATGTATGGCTATGCTTCTTCCATACTAGAACGAACCTGCACCTGGCAAGCTCAGTTTGCAGGCTCAGGCACTCAGGTAATTTTATCTTCCCACAGCATGCTCAAGATTAATAAAAGTTAAATTTAAAAAGGTTAATGCAATGTATGTTTGCCTATTACACAATCAGCAGAAGAGATAAATTGACATTTCTGACCCTGGATCCAAAACACTAGTGTGAACTGTGTAAGCTGAGCAGAAGTGCTGGGAAGTTTCTTCACATGAATCCCCTCATAACAGGGGGCAACATCACATTAGAAGGAATTCCTATAAATGTTGTAACAAAAGAAAGGCAAGACTAGATTGCTTAAACGATTAGCAATGATTAGCAACACTCGTCTGTTATAGTGGGAGCTAACTCAAACCTAGTCAAGGCTGGTAGTCACTAGGCTGCGTTGCCAATACACAGGCTAGCTGACGGCAGCAGTACGGTGACCGCTGGCATCATCCCAGTCCCCTGACGGCGGCTCTGACTCAGGGGGATCAGCACCATCGACTTACAGGTGCACACCTATGCTGCAAATAGCAATCCTTCCCTGCGGCATTCGCAATCACGGGGAAAACTTTCCGATTCAAAACAAATGAATAATAAGGGCTACACAGCCCTATCAGCCCATCTGTGCCAGACCGGCTCGGCTGCGCAGAGCCCCGCTCCTGCAGATAAATGGCTGCAGTCCTCAACTGCGGCGATAAGGCCTCTGCAGAGCAGGGAGCGTTTCTAAAACCCAAGAGCAAAGTTTGAGCCTAAGGAGCGAGGGCCCCGCCGCTCCCAAAGCAAGCCTCGGCTGCCGCAGCCACGACCTCTGGCTACCGTCTGCCCGGTACCGCCGTCCCGCGAGGGACGCCCGCAAGGTCACGCAGCCGCCGGCGGGGTGGGGCGAGCCGAGCCGGGCCCCTCCCCTATCCACGCGGGAGCGGCTCGGTAACGGGTCTAACGGCCCGCCCCACCGCAGCCCCGTGACCCGCTGCCCCGCCCCGCCCCGCCTCCCCGGGGTAGCCGCGAGCGGGTGGGGCCTGCGCCTGACAGAAAGGCAGGGGTGGGCGGCAGGCCGGCCAGGAGGTTAGTTGGTGTGAGAGCTGCGGGCGGCGTGGGGGCTGGTGCGGTGGCGGGACCATCGCAGACACCACTGCCTCCAGCACCACCGCCCTGACCAACACCGCTTGCCCGCAGGCCGCCGAGCGACCCTCCCTCACTTCGCTCCTGCTCCGCTGCCGCCTGCCGTTTGGGCCGTCGAGCCCCTGGGATGGCGGTGCTGGCCCTGGCCCTGGAGGGACTCGCCATCTTCGGGCTCATCCTCTTCGTCGTGCTCTGGCTCATGCACTTCATGTCTATTATCTACACGTAAGCGCGGGCCGCGGCCGAGGAAGGGGGGTATGGGGCCGGCGTTGTTCCCTCATCCCTCTCCCCACCACCCTTTCGCCATCGCGCCAAGTGCGGCCCCCCCGCCGAAGACCGGGGCAGCGGGCCCTGTACCCCCCGTCACCGTCGCACCGTGTTCCCTGCGGGCCGGCGGCACGTCTTCCCCGCGCTCCCCCGCCGGTGTCAGGCTCGGGGAGCCTCTCGCCGCCCTGCCCCGGCGTGCGAGTGGAGGGGCACACCTGCGGGCTGGCGTGTGGGGAGTGACCGCCGCCTGCAGCTACTGGCGAGTACGGGGGCCGAGGCTGCTGTGCTGAGGGCACGGCTGGGACCTTGCTATCGGTCTTTGGGTAAAACCCGTTCTTTGTCTGCTTCTGCCGCCCGCTTTTGCACTGCGATCTTTGTTCCTTTGCCATTAGCGCTGCTAGGGAAGGCTGGGGATTTGTTGTTTTCTGGTACACCTGTAAAGTGAGGCTCCTCTCCCGATGGTGGGAGAGTAACAGGCACAGCAGTAATAAAATGTGTGCTTTCTTTTGCTGTGCAGGGAAGCGACAGCAAAACAACAGAAGTAGCACAGTACTCTCAGCTGACCAGACAGAATTTTAGCAAAGTACACTTTTCTTTCTGAGAAATAGTAGTACTATTAGTAAAAAGTATATACAGTGTGTTCAGTCCTTTCTTGGATAACTCCATGGAAAAATGCTTCGAGAATTTGAGTTTTGGTGGCAAACTAAGCAGATTCCCACTTAAGTGGCAGAGGAATTGGCTGGGGGTATGTGGGGAAATGATTAAGAACGTGCCTCTCTTGTGGTAGAAGACCATTTACTCCCTTAAATAAAAGGCTACTGTTGCATCACCACAAAGATTAGAAAATATCTGAATTTCTGTTTGCTTTGCTTGTGCTTATCTCTTCTCCTTTCTTGCTGTCCCACATACATTTGATAGGTAACTGTGATAAACCCCTGTCATTGAAGTCAGAGCTCCTCTGGAGATTTGCTTCTGCTGCCCTTTGTCATAGATGCCTTGGTCTTACTTTCTTTTCTTTTTTTTTTTTCTTTTTTTTTTAAGTGAAATCTCTTACAAACTCTAATAACTTTTCTGTACTAGTTCTGTTGCCTTTGAATCTTATAATTAACTTGAATAATTAACTTAATTCTTGACAATGAGGTTGTCTTGAGCACAAATGTCAGGATTTCAATACCGAGGGTGCCTGGTGGGGAAAGAAACTATGGGCTGCTGTGGGCACAGACGATTCTGGGCTGCTTTGAAGCTGATGAAAACAGCCCATTGCATGCTAAAACCCCAACCTATCATATGAGCATGTGTGGTGCTGCTGCTTATAAATCTTTAAGAAAGAGTGACAGCTGTGACGGGCAGGAGATGCAAGTGGAGATATGGGGGAAGACATGTGAGAATATAAACAGGAGGGAAAATGATGAGGTACATCAAGATAGGAGAGAACAGAAGATAACCAGAGGAAGGAAACATTGCTGGAGTCCATGTCTCAGGAGCTGCACCTTCAAAGGGGTGTAGCCAACTGTGGAAGTTGCACACAAGACCTACTTACACTCCTGACTGTGGGCTGCAGATAAGCCATGACAGAGCAAATATAGATACCCCTGAAGGGACTGTACTTGTGGGGATCTCATGCTGGCTTGGAGACATCTTGACTCCAGCCTGCAGTGACCCAACCCTGGGGAGACTGCACCCTGTGGTAGACCCAAACTGAGGTAGAGACCCTGACAAAGGGAACGCAGCCTGTAGGTAAGTCATTCCAGAGCAGGTACATGTACTAGAGTAACAGTTAAAAAGCAACCAGCAGAGGGGGAAAAGGAGTAAGAAGCAAGATGTGGCAGAATAACTGTGATGCACTAACCTGCCTCCTGTTGAAGAACTTGAGAGGTACTGAATACAAGGAGCAGTGGAAATAACAGTTCAGATAGAAAGGTGGCAGGGGGGAAAGGAGCCTCATGCTGTGCCTGTTGTCTTTTTTCTTAATAACCTAATCCACTATTAACTGATTGTTAACTTGGCAATAATTTAAGTAGAATTCTTTGAGTTGAGACTGTTCTGTCTTTGACAGTCATTGGTGGGAAATCCAGGCAGCAGTTAGCTGGACTGGTGTGGCATGGGGCCAGAATATTTGCTGTGGTGTGAAAATCGGAAAGAGTTATGTGTTTGTTTTGTTTTGTTTTTTAACTGGGAACTTTTGTTACAAGTGTAACTATTGTGTATGGAAAGTTAATGCAGCAATGTGTTCAGAAGTGGACTTGCCAGCTGTGGAGGAGATGGGTAAGAATTGGGGTGATCCTGTCCCAGCCTGAGACCCCTGGAGAGAACTATGCTTCTTGAGTTACCATCTCAGCAGGTCCAGAGTCAGGAGCTGCCTTTCATTGTCAGACTAATGAGCTGGTGGTAACGGGTATTTATTGTTTGGTGTGAAAAGGTGGCCCTTGGTTGGAGGTGAGCAGCTGGTAGTAACACTGAGGTGACCAAATTTCAAGCTGTACTGAATTTGCAGGCTGCTGTGGAGGAGCTGCTGAGTTACAGTGATTTGGCAGATGCAGGCAGTCTGGAGGGGGACTTTTTACAGGGACATATAATGACAGGACAAAGAGGAATGGCTTTAAGCTGAAGGAGAGTAGACTTAGATATTACAAAGCAATTCTTCACTGGGAGAATGGTGAGACACTGGATGTATTCAAGACCAGGTTGAACTGGGCTTTTAGCAACTGGTCTAGTGAGAGGTGCCCCTGCCCATGGCAGGGGGGTTGGATCTTTAGGCTCCCTTCCAACTGAACCATTCTATGATCTGTGGAAACAGGATAGCCACTCCCTATAGTGTGACCACACACCTGCCCTTTGCTTGTAGTGAGATCTAAGAAATGCTGGACACCTACAGCAGCCATCCAGGGCAGTGTTTTTGCAGTGGCAGTGGTGGAGCTATGAGATACAGCTGATGAGTAGAGATCACTGATCTTGTGAGTTTGAAGCCTACACCACTGGTAAAAACTGCCCTGTACAGTTGTCTGATGAAATGACGTGGTCTTTTAAGTAAGATACCCCAGTGAGGTGAATTAGCAGGAGGTTATCAGCTGTTTGCTTTGACTGCTGGAGTGTGTTTGCATAGAAGGGAGCCCAGATACATGGTGATTATTAATGCCATGGCCTGAAAACACTGGTGGACACTGTTACTGCTCCTTTTCCTATAGAAGCTATCCTATCCTTGACAGTGGGCACAGCATACTGCACCCTTTTCCTAGACTGCTTGGGTATAAGAGGGTCTTCACTTACAGAGAAACTCCATTTATCTCAGTGAGAGGATGTATTAGAGTGGAATTATGTACTAATTTTCATGCACTGAAAAATACTTACGCTGTTCCTGTTACAGGAAGTAGAGAAGAAGATTAAATTAGTTAGCCTTCCCATTTTCTCTTTATGGACAGTATTGTTGGCTTAACATTTTTAAAGTCATTGTGGTAGGGGCTGTTTTTCCTCAATCTGCACTATGTCTAGCAGTGCTGAACTGGTGAGTTGGAAGGGCTGATCTATGCCACTGGAGTACTCAGGCAATGATGAAACATGTCAGCAAAGCTGTTGTGGCCTCAGCAGTTATCCTTCTGTGGTTTTTTATTAGTACTTTAGATGTTTGATTTAGCAAAATACTTAGAACATGTGTGAATTAAGTAGCTAGATGACATTACTTAAAAATCTAAGCTTTTTTTGGCTTCAGGTGCTGTCAGCAGGTGTCAAGCTTAAGGACAGCATTTCAGCTGTGTTGGTTTGTACTGTAATTGCTTTAAAAGATGTAGATTTTTGGGTACCTAAGGAACTGTGCAAGGTTTTGGTTGAGGAAGGATGTTTGTTCTTCCATACTGCATTTGCAAAACCTGGTGTTTTTTTGCCACCTCTTTCGTCTGCTGCTCTTTCTCACTTCGAATGGTTTTGATTTATAAATAAGTATAGTAGGATGGGTTGATTTCATACTCTTTTAAAGAAGCAGGTGGCCTGAAGTAATGAAAAGCAAATAGCAACACTGTTAAGTCAAAAGGTCAAACTTTCATAATCACATACATTAGACAATTTGTAAATGGGTCTTGGTTTGGTGCTCTCTCAGTAATACTGAGTCAGTGAAGCAAATGCAATAAACATGGGCCAAATAGCAGGGCTTTATAGCTAGTAATTGGATAAAGTGCTGTTTGCATATATTAGCCTACATAATAGGCTGTGGTATTTGACCTGTTTAGAGTTTGCTATCCTTTATACCCAGTGTGGGACCTTAGCTAATACCCTTACTTGCTTGCAGATAGGCTCTTCTGGAGTTGAGCCACCAGCTGATCTGGTGGGAAGAGATCTGTGTTTGAGACTATCTGGTAGTATGGGCTCTGAAAGCATCTGAATTACGTAGTTGTATGGATGAACTTTAAGAACTAAACCCAAATGCACATCTGAATGGAAGACCATGTGTATGTTATGGTAATAAGGAAAAAAGACTTACAGTATTTGCTAAAGTGTTGTTCAGTTAACTGAGGAGTAAATTTTGGTATTTTAGTAGTCTGTTAGAATGGTTACTTGAAGATTCTTAGTAACTTCCATTCTAATGACATGCAAAAAGTGAAACAGAAGTCTTGTGTAATCAGTAAAAAAGTATATTCCTCCAGCCTCCCCCCCAAAAAACCCCAAACTAAAAACCAAATCAAACAAACAAAAACCCAACCAACAACCTCCAGACAAAGAAAGCACCAAAACCAAAAGAACAACACCTAAAGCTGTTTTCTTGGGATTTATGGCACTCTAACACATCTTGTAATTCTGAATCTCTGGCTAGCAAGATTTGTAACTGTGGATTTGCTGGTTTAACTGTATTTCAAAATAGATGTTTCTAGTTCAGTAATGATAGGAGCTTTCTGAGCATGGCGTGCCTCTTCCTAAAATACAGGTGGGAAGCGAAGCCTTCAAAACCTAGATAAGGTCATATTTAAGCATAATCTGATCTTGGTTTCCGTACTACCTCTTCAGATTTGAGTCTAAAAATGAATGAAAGGGTTTCTATTTTTTTCTCTGAATAACTTTTTCTCCTTTTGTTGTTGATAATTTCAACTTGGACACTAAGTAGAAGTGTGCTTTGTAAAGTTTATTCTGGGATTGAGGATATGTTCTAGAAAGACTTTTAAGTTAAGGAAGACAAATTCATTCTTTCGTGACTTGCAGTCAGCATTGCCTCTGGCACAGAGTTCCTAGAAACGTTTGGTAAATCTCTTAAGCTGTTTATATGTTGTTGCTTTGTTTGCCTTGTCCACAAAACTGAACTCATGGAGTCACTTTCTGGTTTTGAATCTTCATTGTTCTTGTAATGGTTGTCAGTGGCAATTTTAATTCTAGCACGTGATGTGAATCACTTTCTTTTAAGGGATCCATAGTCAATTGTTTATTGTCTTGGTTCCCAGGTCTAAGTGGGAAGAGTAGTGCATGTCATTTAATTGATAAATATATTGCTGGTTTTAGCTTTTAAAGGTAATTTAATTGACTACAAGTTACAGTAGTCAATGAAGAAATAACGAATTCTGCATTTGTGTGGCATTTGGATGTAACTGGGCTCATTGTGCTTTGTCAGCTGACTGAAACCCAAGACTTTCAGAAATACATAAAACACCTGAATATAACTGAAGTAATTAATAGCCTTACTGTAATGTATATGCACACAAGGAGGAAATTCAGTTTGCACAGATGCATAGAACTCAAGTTTTCTGAAATACTTTTTCAATATTGAAGAGCTTTCTAAACATATTTTCAAACTTAAACAAACCTCCCTCATAGCCAATGTGTTTGAAGTAATTATAATATTTTGATTAAAAATCTATTACTGTATAATAATTGTGACCTTTCAGTCTTAAGACAACAACAGTTCTCTTTCTCTTGGCCCTGTTTGATTGTCTTGTCTGCCTATTTTCTCTTTGCTCCTCCCTTGCTGTTCAGTCCATTATTTGTGTCTAGGCTTACTCTGCTCTGCCTTCTGACCTCTCTGCCTGTGTTCTTTCATCTCCTTTTGACCTTTTTGCTTGTTGGTGAGACTGTCTCTTCCTTTGGTCTGTCTTGTATTTTCTGCTGTCAGTGTCTGGCAATAGACTGGCTAAAGTAGCTGTTAAGAGCAGTAGTAGTTGTTCACTTTGCCATCATAGGATTGCATTTGCTTTGGTTTGTGGAAGTGCTTTGTAGGCAGTCTTGTCACAATAGGAGCCAAGAGGGGATGTAGTCTAGATCTAATTTAAAAGGTGATCTTTAGAATACTTGCCTGTTACTATCAAGTGTTACCAGGCATCAGTTAATTAACATTCTGATAGACTTTGATGGAGATAAAACAAATACGTTTCTTGAGTTTAGAGATACTCTTCCCTCTTGCTGATAATCAAGGCAAACAGAAAACTGAAGTGTGATTGTACTGAGCTTCTCCAAGGAGTGGCTGGAAGATGTCTAGCACATGCAGAATGATAGGTCTGTTCTTGGGTTTGTCTTCATTCAGTAGCTGAATCTTTATTGAACTTGAACCACTTACATTGAAATTTTCTGTGCAGGTTGTCTGCATCAGGGTGAATTGATTTTCCAGTTATGTAGCCTATGGCAAGCTTGATGTAAGATGTTGGTAACTTATGCAAGATCTATAATACAGACAACAATCTATTGTTAATGTGGAACAGGGAGTGGAGCAAGCTTATGATCCATATAGCAATCTCTTTCTGCAAAAAATTCTTAGAGGGTTAAACGCAAGCAAAAAAGAACTTAGATGTACCTTCAGGTACTTATTGAGAGTGTTGGATCCATGCAACTTAATGACTTGCACTTGCTTTTACTCAGCAAGTGAATGACAGCATTGCAGCAGAGGTAAATCTGAAGAATAGCAATGCAAAGATTTGAAGTCAAGTTATTAGGAAGCATCAGAGGAAAATGACAGAGTATGGGAAAGTACACAGAGGTGAGAGACAGTTTTTCAACAGTGTGAAAAGAATTGGAGTGCTTCAGGCTGCAAATACCTGTTTAGATTCTGTTCCAATCATTGCCTGCTCAAAGCTGGACTGTATTTCAGTAGCTTGCTCTGTGCACAGTACATAGATAGGATAGTAACAGCTTGTGATAAAAGATGGAAACCGCTGGGGCTGGTAGTGTTTGACATCTTCATTAATGATCTGGAGAATGGGACTTACGCAAGTTTTCTGACAGCACAAAATTGTGAAGAGTGGCTGATATGCCACTGATATAATGTAGATTTGCTGCCATTCTGAAGGACCTGCACAGGCTGGAGAAATGGTTTGACAGGAACCTCATGAAGCTCAACTAAGGAAAATGCCAACTCTGGCATATTGCAGCAGCACAGGCTGGGGGCTGACTGGCTAGAAAGCAGCTTGGCAGAAAAGGACCTGTGTGAGTGCTGGTGGGATGCTGGTTTGACTGTGAACAGCAACATGCATGTAGTAGTGAAGAAGGCCAACAGCATCCTGCACTGTGTTGCTGGCAGATTGAGGGAGGTGATCCTTCTCCCCTGTGCAGCTCCAGTAAGACTGTATCTGGAGTGCAGTGCACAGTTTTGGGTTTCCTAGTATGAGAACCACAGATCAGCTGGAGCAAGTCTGGTTTGGGCTACAGAGGTGATGGTGGGACTGCAGTATCTGACATACAAGGAGAGTCTGAGAACTGGGACTGTTCATCCTGGAGAAGGCCTTGGGGCACCTGTAAATACCTGATTTCTTGGGGGGTTGACAGGTGTAAGGAATGTAGGGCAACACTCTCTCAGTAGTGCCCACTGACAGGATAAGAGGCAACAAGCACAGATTCAAATGGAAGACTCTCATTTTCAACAAAAGAAGACTTTTGTGATTGAACATTGGAACAGGCTTTCCAGAGAGGTTGTGGAGGCTCCATCCTTGGAGACAAGAAAGGCTAACTGAATGTTGCTAAGCAACCTACTCTAGGGAGCCCCACTTTGAGCCTGAGGGTTGGAGATGCTGATCTGCAGAGGTGCCTTCCAACCTCTGTTCTGTGATTTTGAGAAAGATGACAGGCAGGCTGCTGACTGGATTATTGTGGAGCAATAGACTGAGAAGGAGATTGTGTGGATAATGTGAGTTCTGTATGTTGCTTATTTTAAACAATTTGGGATTTACTGGACACTGTGTAGTTGCAAGACTTATCTGTAGGTAATTTTTAGGGGAAGACAAATCTGGAGAAAGCAGGAGTTAATTTTTTAGTTATAGAAAGAATGTGTTTGAATGAGAGTTTCTGTGTTACAAGATTAGTAATTAGGGAAAGCAAAACGGTGCAGAACCAGAAATCTGAGGGTGATAATGTGGGAGAAAACCCATAATTTTTGAGGCAGTTAGGGAAGGCCAATTTTTTTAAGTGTGATTCAGGAGGATAAGACACAAACTATAAACTTTGGGGTGACAGGAGAGTAGTAGCAAGTCTGAGCATGAATGGTTCGATCTATGGAACCAAAGCCTAGATTAAAGACTGGTGAAATTTAAGGAGAGAAATCGTAACCGACTGGATGGTGGGAAGATTGTGCAATAGCTGGGACAAGAGGGCTTTAAAAGTAAGCCACATCTGTTTGTGTGGACAGGGAAGATAGAAGACTAAAGTTTAGAGTATGTAAGACAGAAATGAAATGGGTTGGGTGAGTGAAGCACATGGAACTTTCGGTGGGCAAAAAAGCACCCAGCCTTCTATGTCAGCTGGAGTGGAAGAAGCTAAACAATGGGATGAGGAAGAACAAAATCTGCCAGCTTTTGTCAGGACATGAAGATTTCAAAGGTTAAAAAAGCTGAGGTTTTTTTTTTTTTTTTTGTTAAGCTGGGTGGGTAAGGTGGTAGATAAGTGACTTTAATTTGTGAAATTTCTGTCACAACTGCTCTGTGGCATGCAAAGTATGTAACTAGTTTTACTGGTTTACTAGAGCACCCACCAGTATTTGTGTCCATCACTTCCTGGGAATTGCATAACGCCAGCTATTGGTGTCAAGAGTTCACTGGGATTTTTAAAATTTATTATAACCGAAATGAAGTTCTGTGATTTTTGACACACTTAATATTGGTTTTGCATTTTACTGAAGACTAAGATATGAAAGAAAGTATTGTGAGATGTTTTGCTGTAGATGAAAAAAAATAAAGCTTTTCTTTTTGCAAATTACAAGGTGATCAGTCTTTCATTTTCTTGAATATGTTACTTTTAAGTATAGTTGATGATGACCTAGGCAAGACTATACCTTCTTGTAACTGGCCTGGGTGAATTCATACCTTGAGTTAAATTATTGAAGTTTTAGTATGCCTGACGGAAGTCTTACACTGTCCTTTGGACAGGTAAGGTAAAAGCATGTTTACAAGTGTTGGCAATGTTAAAAAGTCAACCATTCTACTAAGTGAAAGATTAGGACTGTCTTGGTAATACTACTTCTGAAGTTTGCTTTAGAACTGTATTTCTTAAAGCAGATTTTGAACACTTGATAGGTGCTTCCACTGGACCAATCTTTTTTTCATTGAAACAGTAAGATAACTAATAATATATCTTTGTTGTCAGTTTGGGCTGGTAGTTGGTTTGGTCTGCTTAGACCCCGTGAATTATTGTCTTTCTCTTCAGAAACACCTCTTTGTAACAAAAGACTCTTTTAATCCCCAGTCCTGTGTCCCTCTTCACCCCTTGGTAGGGGTTGTTTCAGATTTGTCAACAGTACAGTCCATGAGAACAAACCTGTAAATGAAGTTAAACATTCATTTTTGTTATTAGCAAATGTCCTAGTTTTTACATGCTTTGTCGTGAGGTCTTGGTTCAATATACCTGTGTAGTAATGACTTTCCAGGTGACTGCTCCTTTGGTTTGAGAGTGAGTAGTGTGCTACACGTTATTATGAAGTAGAAAAAATACTTCTCTAATGATATGCAAACTTTGTTAGAATAAACAAGCTGCTGAAAAAACAGATTTTAGTGAACACACTAAACTGTTACGGAGGAGATATCATAAGCACTTGCTCTAAAATACTACTTTAGCTTAAATCATAGAACAAGAATGGTTAGGGTTGGAAGGAACCTTAAAGATCATCAAATTCCACTCCCCTGCAATGGGAAGGGACACCTGCTAGGCCAGGTTGCTCCAAGCCCTGTCCAACCTGGCCCTGGACACTTCCATGGACAAGAGGTTCTTCCTAATACCTAATATAAATCTGCCCTCTTTCAATTTAAAACCATTAAACTCTTGTGTTGGGGGCCCAGAGCTGAATGCAGTATGCAGGTGGGGTCTTGTGGGAGCGGAGTGAAGGGGAAGAATTACCTTTCTTGACCTGCTGGCCTTGCCAGCCTTGCTAGAGTAAGATTCTGGGTGCAAAAGATGTAGAAGACTTTCAGACTTATCTCCTTGACAGCCTAGGTTTTTGAACTGTTGTTTGTTAATAATAGTAATAGGAGTAGCAACTAGAAAATGAGAAATTCTTCCTTACTTCATTATCAAGATCTCTATGGTGGATTAGGGGAGATGGAGGAGTAGACAGGATTTTCAGGCTACAGGAGTTTGTTGTTTTGTTGGTTTTGTTGTTTTTTGTTTTTTTTTTCCACTGCCTCTGTCCCCCTCTCTTCCATGCTGACTACATCATATGGTGATGTACTATGGGTGGTTGAAAGACAGTGCCTAGGGTTGCACCTGTTAACCTTTTGAAATAATTAATGAGATACTTCAAAATTAAGATTTTGCACACTTCCCTTTAAGCATTTTTAAGAGATGATACATATGTTTAATTCTGCATTTCCAGGGAGGCTGTTTGAGGTGGATTTTGTAGTGGGGAAGAAGGTAAATGGTTTTTTGAACCAAGTATTGTGTGTTATGGTTTGGTTTGGGTTGTTTGTTTTTTTTTTTTCTCTTTTAGTGAAACTTACCAACTTAGTTTTCTTTGTTTTTATCTGTTAGAAACTCACACACAGAGTTCTTCTGAAATGCTGTCAATGTATGGTTTTGATTATAGAAGTGTTACTTTAACTGAACATTTTCTTTCAAAGGGGTGTTTTTGTTTGGTTGGTGTTTTCTGTAAGTGTTTAACTTCCGATGTTCCTTATAGGAGGTTTATCCAAGCTCTTAAAGGCGTTTGCAGCATGAGGGCAGCGATATCATCTCACTGACAACTGTGAAGTTCAGACAAGGCTTACAGCTTTTTTTAATACCTCAGCTGGCAGTATTAGGCCTTGGGACTGTGTGTTCAAACTTGTGTGCTTGAGCAAGGTTTCTGCTTCAGTGGTATGCTGTTTTGTGCTTTGGAAGGTTTGTTAATAAAAAATAGCCTGCCATCTACTGAAAATTAAGAAAAAGATATTGGTGTGGTATCTCCTTTATGATAATGTAGATTCTCTTTAGTTGTTAACCTAATTCTTTTATTGGCAGTTAAATGTTTTGGAAGCTTTTAAAGAGAAGAAACTGGGAAAATGTTGATGAGTAGCAGGAGATGTCTGGCACAAAGGGAACAGTAAGCAGCAACTTGGGGTCTGTAGGAAGCGCATTATCTAATATTTAGCAAATTATGTCACTTGTGCCTTGTGAAATTAGTAGGACTAAGCTATTTTGATCCTATGGATTTGCTGTGTTAGAAAAATTGAATAGTCCTTCAGTACAAATGTTCTAAAGCTTTGTGTTTTAAAAGATGCCATACCTAACATTGAGGGCTTGGTATTGTACTAAAAGCCATCTGCAGTGGTTTGTTTATCTGGTCCTGAGTTACTGCTACTGTGGAGATGCTTTTGTGTTGGACACAGTTCTCTGGAGCTGTGTAATGTTTGTTGCGAGAACTCTGTTGAAAAAGTCTTACTCTTTTTATTCCTCAGTGGCTCTTGTTTTGATAGTCAAAAGGATAATCCAAATCCTCACCTACTACTACACCTTTTTGAATATTTCTGATGTTCTAATCTGCCTTTAGTGAGCTTGTGGCTATGTGGTGACTCAGATCAGCAGGCTGGCTTTTTCTGTGGGATAGTTCTGTGCTTGATCAGCAGGCTGAGCAATTTATCTTGTGGCACTGACTACTTTATAGCCACCAGTAGGCTGAGGCTGTGGGAAAGCAGAAATGGGCAACAAATTGCTGTTTTGATGGCAGCTTGCAGATAGACTGCAAGGAAAAACTGTATTTTAATGCTTGGTACAATCCAGTAATGGCTGTGTTGTGGGTAACTTGCAGTGTTTTTGTTGAGCACATTTCATTTAAGCTTGCTAAATTGTAAAATGTCTGGGATTTGGACAGTAACAGAATTCCCATTAATTCAGTTTTAACTACAATCTGTTGTATGGGACCCTGTTTGTTTCTCTTCAGTCATGCAGGTATGGGACAGGGAAGGGGAATAGGAGAGGAATATCCTAGGTTAAAAAAAGCGAGCGTTTACTGGTTTTAAGTTGATTTCTTGTGTTTTGCTTTTTCTTCCTGAAGGATGAGTTTTCTTTTTCTACTTAAAACTCCAAATCATATTTGAAAAGTTTAACACACAACCCCTTTTAGGAAAGGGCTGTGTCAATTTACAGATTATGTCTACTGGATGTGACTTTTGTGACAATTTTTGGAAGTTGCTTCTTAAATTCCTGCTGTCTTGAAGATTTTGAATTCAAAATGTTAACTGGCACTAGGTAAGATTTCCGCGTTCTGCGTTGCATGATTTTGTTTGTCTTTATTACTACCACCGATTGACCTACTACTTCCCAAAACTGGAGGATCAAATTGATACTTGTTTTTTGAGACCATTCATCTTCTGAAAAATAACAATGACCATAACTAGGTTCTTTTTTTGATCAAATCCATCTCAAGACCCCTAATTTAACTTTTTTTTTTTTTTTTTTT
>NDXB01011372.1:58775-70419 GCA_002631895.1 Agapornis roseicollis | reverse complement strand
TTTTTTTTTTTTTTTTTTTTTTTTTTTTTTTAGGAAAGGTATGACTTTTACTATTTTGAAGTATTATTTTTTTAAGGTTTTTATTTAAATCATCCCTTTCCCTTCAACTACCCATTGTGATTTCAGTGCATTACATTCTGAGGATTTTTGTGTTTGTTCAGTCTGCCTTCTACCCTCAGCTGGCATGTGATGAAACTGTAACCAATTGAAGCACGCTTTTCAGTAAAAGCTTCTAGTATCCAGACAATAGGATTACATAGTAGAAAAACATTTTTGTTTTAATTTTTTTGTAGGCATACACAAACCTGTGACTGTTTCTCTGTGGGCAGCCAGCCATAAGAAGTCTGTATTACAAAGTGGGCACCTGAATCTTCCCTACCATTTCCTTCTTTCAGACTTATCTACTTCCCTGATCATTTTATCAAGGCCAAGTAACATGCATGTTAGTTGTTTTTTAATTAGAGTTGCTGTCATACCACAAATAATGTTAGGGCTTCCTCTTACGTTCTGTCCACTTGTCCCCAGCTGTGCATTTCTGCTCTTCCCAGTTTTTGGATCTGACACAGTTGTTAGGTTGGTGGGTGGATTGACTTGCTGTATGGCCATTAAAACAGATGTAAGCAAATGGCAGGAGTGAAGAATAGGGAAAGCTGCCTGCGTGGAAGTACTGTGGTTTGCGTGGTGGGATGGCCTGTTCTGGGGCAGCAGCCAAACAAAGGTGTACTGAACTGGGACCAGCCCATTTCTATGGGGTGAAGTTTTCCTTTCTTCCAAGAGGCTGAAGAGTGACATGCTTTCAGTATTACTTCAAGAATCACTTGTGAATGTGTTTTCTAATAGTAATTAATTCTAGTTAGCTGTTTCTTGCAGACAAATAAGGGTAGGAGCAAGCTGTAAGGGAGTGAATGCTGTCAAGGAAAACTGTCATGCTGAGAGTTTTTCCAGGGGCTTGACCCTAATCCTTGTGTATGTTTCTAGAGGAGGGTGTTGTGCCCAATACCTTCTTTGTACTGACACTTTGTCCTCCTCCACTGTAGGGGGAAAAAAAGGTTGAAAAGTTTTTGCTTTAAGAATAATTCTGTACTTCTGGTTTCTCCCCCCNAACAACACTGACTTTCTGGTAGAGGGATTGCTGTAATTCTCACCCAGGCAAGCGTTTGGCAGTTTGTCAGGAGATTTCTAACCATGTGTCCTAAAAGTGGGGTTTAAAGAAATTTTTCTCCCCCCCCCCCCCCCCCCCGCATTATCTACCTTTTGTTCCTCCTGGTCAAAGTTGCATTCTTGAGACTCTCTTCTTATTGGTGCTAAAGTCCTTGTTTGCTGTAATATTTGTAATTTTTTGTAAATTGCAGATTGTGAAAGTTTTTAAGAATTGATACCATTAGATATATGCTGCAATACAATATTCTCTCAATCTGACTACTAGACATGTTAGAAAACTACAGTATGAAGTATACACATTGATTTGCAAATTTTAAGCTTCAGTAAATACTTCCTTACCAATTAATTAAATTTGCATTATGTAAATATATATATATAATTGTATACTGGCCTGTTAAGCCTTCAGAATTCAGTTTCACATTAGTTCACACAGGGGTATAGGGTTAAACATTCATGTTAGTGAGGTGTGACATTATCATCAATTTTTTGTGTATTTATTGGTGTTTGGAATTGTTCTCTGTATATCTGTGTTTCTGACCTAGCCTGATGTCCACTTCCTAGGATTTTTTTTGCACTGCGGTTTATTGATCCTTGTCCTTTCCTTTGAGGTGTTGGTTAACAAATTGATCAGAAGGATCAACTCTTTCCTCTGTTCTTTCAGCTTGCTCTTAGTTTTGCATAATTTAATTCAGGAAAAAGCATCTGATTTTTATTTATTTTTTTTTTTGAGCTTCTGATTATCCATATGAGTTTTAATGCTATGGAGTAAGGCAGAAAAATTTTGTCTCCTGTGTAGCTTGAAAAAGTGTACTTCTATTGTTCAAAATGCATAGTGCAAAATGCATAAATCTACAATGTGTTTCTGAAAAGTCAAATAAGATTAACCTACATAAAATGCTAAGGCTTTTATAGGCAACTGTCAGATATAAAAATAGGTGTTGCTTTTATACCCAAAAATATTTTTGTGGCAGTTTTAACTCACAAGCTCTCTTAGTTCTGACTATATTTTTGAATGGAATTCTCTAGCAAATGTTATTTCTCCTTACAGACGCCTTCACCTCAATAAGAAAACCACAGATAAACAGCCATATAGCAAGCTTCCTGGTGTTTCACTTCTAAAGCCATTAAAAGGTGTGGATCCTAACCTGATCAGCAATTTAGAAACCTTCTTTGAACTGGATTATCCAAAAGTATGTATACAATTTAGTGTCTTTTGTTTTTTGTCTCACATGCCTCCAAAAGTCATTATCAGTATCTTGGGCTAGAACTGTGTAACTTGATTATGTCTTGGGTGGTTCTTCCTTCCACAGCAAATGCATAATTGCACATTTTACATGTTGCAGACAAAATTTACTGCATTTTAAAGAGCTGCCTATAAAGGAATATGACCAAGGCTTGGGGACAAAACATACTCTAAACTTCATCAAGATTTATTTGATCATTATTTCCATATTGTGGTGTTTATAGCAGTTTGAAACCCTTCAATTATGAAAGATCGTTTGAGAGGCCAGACACCCTTTCCAATTACTTCTCTGTAACAGGGCCTCTAAAGAGAGCACTTAACTGATAGCTTGAAACTTTCTAGTAGTTCTCACTGATGGCTCATCCAGCGAAGCATTGGTCAGTGATGAGGTGGTGTACCTCACCAGTTGCTGGTAGGAAAGATAGTCTCCAAGGCACGTACTGGTGCTGGGAAACAAATGGTTAATAAAAACTTACATTTATTGTTATACTCTTAGCTTTTAATGTAACTGATAAGTAATATAAGTAAATATGTCAGGTGCTGTCATTGCTCCGAGGATCTTACAACTTAAAGGATAAATATGCAAACGCTTGCAGCATTGGTAACAAATTGGTGTATGCTGCTGTGAATGGAAAAAGGACAACGTTTTGTACTGCATGTCTCCTGAATTCTAAAACTTGTAACTTAATTAAACCTTAATTCTTAAGACTGTCAGTTGTAGAAGGTCAAAGGTATGTGTAAGCTGTAACAGCAAGTTTCCTTTGTGTATTCTGAGAGCTTTAAACTTGCTCTGCAGTAGGAAGGGTAAAACAAACTCCACCATTTGTAACTTACCAGAAGTTGTGTATTTTTTTCTGTAATGAAGTTTAGAGCATTTTGAAAAAGCTTTGGGCATGAACATTTGATTCTTTTCAACTCAAAAGTGCAATGCAGTGAAGATTAAGTTTGGCCCAAGGTAAGTTTAAAGCATGCTTGAGGCATACTGTATATGTGAACATCGCAAAAAGTGCAAAGAAGCTGTAAACAGTATCTTAAGCTATTTTATGACTATAATGAGGCCAAAGATGTTAAGCAACTGAAATGTTTGACTACCAATACAATTTGAGAATTCAGAAAAACAGTTATGTTAGATCTGGCTTTATAAGAGATAGTCTTAACCCTTACTCCTGATAACTTACGTATATGGGTGGCAGTTGTAAAATATTACTGCTACTCATAAATCTGAATTTCAGGTAACAATAGAGAGAATCCTATTTTTCCCAGACAGAATGAAAATGGGTGTATGAATGCTGAGGCACAATTTATACAAGCAACATTTCCAAACTATTTGAAAGGATGCTGATACCAGCAACTTAACAGTTAAAATGAATTTTGCTTTTTGAAACATGGACTTGCTCAGGCACTACTTGTTTCAATATGATATGAATAACTTTATTCTTGCAGAAAAAAAAATAGTGAAAATAATTTAAGTGCGTAGCTGCAAATACATAAAGAAAAATGCTTGTACTGTGTAACAGTCCCACCTTTTTGGAAGGAGACCCATAATTCTTTGTCTAATCCAGGAGTACACAGGCAGCATTTAACAGGTGAATTTTCTTTCATAAGAGGAAAAGACTTATAGATGCCTCTTAAGAGAGCAGTTACCGCAGTGGACAAAAATAATAACATTCATAACATCATTACAAGTGCACAAGGCTATTTATGATAAGCTGGAGTTTTCAGATTTAAAGAATCCAAAGAGTAAGTTTACTTTTAAAGTAGTAATGATTCTTTTTATCAAGAGATGTCTCTTTTCTGCTTTCTGTGGAATTAGCTGGGAAATACAAGCAGCTTGTGTAGCATAGCAACTCCTTGAAGACAGTTGATCTACTAGTGAGTCAGAGAGAGAATCATTCTGAGAGGGGTGCAATTATTATAAAAATATACCAAGGTAGGACTGTAGTGACAGGACAAGGGGTAACGGGTTTAAACTTAAACAGGGAAGGTTTAGATTGGATCTAAGGAAGAAATTCTTTCCTGTTAGGATGGTGAGGCACTGGAATGGGTTGCCCAAGGAAGTTCTGAGTGCTCCATCCCTGGTAGTGTTCAAGGCCAGGTTGGACGAAGCCTTGAGTGGTACGGTTTAGTGTGAGGTGTCCCTGCTTATGGCAGGGGGGTTGGAACCAGATGATCTTAAGGTCCTTTCCAACCCCAGCGATTCTATGATTCTATGATTTCTGTACAATAACTACAAAATTACTTCATTTAAGAAACTGACATTACACCACAAAAATTAGAACAACAGTATTACCTGGTATTCAAAGTTCAGCTGTTTGGAGGAAAATTATTTGGAAAGAATAATCTTAAATTTATTCCAGGGAAGTTAAGTTCAACTTGCAGTGATATGGATTCTCTCCTGTGATACTCCATGTGTGAAATAATCTTGTCTTCCATAAAAGCCAGTTGCACAGCTTCTAATCTGCGGGATTTACCCATAGTATTTTTATCAGTGAGCAGTTTTTACCTACTGTGCATATCGTAATTTTGGCAGAAAATTTTCTATTGTGTTATGTGCATATGAACCTGTTTATGTAAATAAACATCTCTGTATTTATTCTGCTTTGGTCATGTGTTTTGTAGCTCTTTACTTTGCTACTGCATATGAAGGCCATTTACTGTGAAATAGTCTTTTTCCAGTTATTGGAATGTCAAAATTGTTTTATTCTGGTAGATTTCTTGGGGAATACAGATACAGAAGTGTCATTGCAACTGTGGACTAAAGATTACTAACATGCTAGCAAAAATAGTTTTTATATATTTAATAGGATGAGCAATAAAGAACTAATTTCTTCAGCTGGTAATTTCTGTGCTTTTTATGCTGTCAGGATTGTTCTGTTGTGGTTGGAAGAACCTGTCTGCTTAAGGAGATAGGTCTTTACCTTTTAAATACAATTTTCCATGCTGGTAAAATGATAGGAATCAAATACTGCTTGCTCTTTGTTTAAGTTTGCATTCTGAGAGGTAGAGATGTGTGTGTCTGATCATTTGTAGTGCTAGACCAAGTCTTAGCAACTCCCTTGAAGTTGTTAATGATTTTAAGTTTCTACAGTATTTTGAATGCAATTAGTGGTTGGGGATTTTTTTTTTTTTGTGTTTAACAATACAGTTTTTTTTTTCTTGCAAGAATGTATTTATTTAATGTCTTGTCTTCTCTTATATTAAATACTTCTTGCTTAACAAGAACATCAGAAATTGTCATCAAGCCCACAGGCAGCTTTTGAGGTTCAGATTATTTTTTGCCGAAGTATTTTACTGAAAATAAAATTGAAGTAAGGAAGAATAAGAACTGTTTTGATCACTATTTGGGACTCTTATTTACACTTGCTCTATCAAATGAGGTCCAAAAATATTGTTCTTAATTTAATTTTTGTTTAAATCTTGGATTGTAAAAATAGCTTCTAAATATCTTGAACAGAAATTTGCATTTTCTGAATTTTACTCTTTGGATTGAGCTCTAAAAACTTGTAAGAGCTCAGTAATTTTAACAGGAAGAGAAGAAGGTTATATCAAGTCAGGAGTATTCAAAGAATTTGCTGTTAATGCAGAAACAGAAATATTTCCATCAAAGCTTGCAAAGCTGTGTCACATTGAGTTATCCTTAAAATGCTATTATCTCACCCACCGTATGTAGCTCTGTCTGCAATGGAAACCAGATATACATAGCATATTCATGTTTCTGAGCTTAGCTTTATTGTACAATTAAGTGTACTAATACTGTTCATAGTGGGTTGTCTTCCAACTCTGTTCTGCATATGCATTTACGAAGTATAGGGAAGGAAGGTGTAGTTCAGAGAGTTATGTGGTTAAGTGTATCATAACATCATATGTTTACTCTTTTGTATGCTGTAATTTCATTGAATATGATTGATTTAAGGTTCATGTGTGAACATAAATTGAAATGGGAATAAAAAATTTACCTTGTATACTAAGATGTTGTGCTTAATGCCTGATAGAAACCCTTCCAAGAACAGGAAAACTGATGCTCCTTAGTACAAGATTTACTGGGATACAGGCTTTGTTCTTTCTCCACTAGTACTTGGCTAAATAAGTATGGAAGTCTTATTTAGCCATAAAACAACCTCTCTGAGTCTAGTTTTAATTCTGTAACACTGCTCTATACTTTCTGTTTGGTACACTGTTCAACTTTATTCCCTGGACTATATTGATATCGAATATATGTGCATAAACATGTGTATACATTTTTGTTTTTACTAGTATGAAGTACTACTCTGTGTACAAGATCATGATGATCCAGCTATTGATGTGTGCAAAAAGCTCCTTGGCAAATACCCAAATGTTGATGCTAGGCTGTTCATAGGTAAGCAGAGCAACTCTAAGGTGTGACTGTTACTTGTAAAATGTTTTTAGGTTTTCAACTCCATATGCAGTATTCTAAAATAAATAGTCATTTGGTTCAGCCGATATTGGTTCTGTAGTTTAATCATCCTTTTGGAGTGAAGAAGTAAGTTTGTAGTCACAATTTGTGATACTGGGCCAAAGCTCTGGGGGAAGTGATTTGTGCAACCTGTGTAACTTTTTCCTTCCAAGTGTGAAACAGCAGCTTAAATCCCCTCTTCGCACTGAAATAAATGTACAGAATGTGGCTTGGAGCTGAGGCTGAGTTTGAGCTTGAGACCCTGCAACAGTTCTTTTAGATCAGCTTAGACCGTAGGGCTCTTTCTTCACTTTAAAGTAGAGGAGGCAAGGGATATTAGAGCTAGGTGGTAGTGTCAGTCTTTTTCTCTTGATGAAGCAAAATGAACCATGTCTGTCAGTTGGAAGCAGAAGAGTGTGTTTCACTTTTTTCTGCTCCTTTTCATTTTTCTGCTAAAGTTACTGTGGAGTTTAATAGTCATAGTCAATAGTCTTAAGAAATAAGAGGCAGAGAATATTTACGGACTGTAGTAATAAGCTTTATAATTCTACTGCCCTTTTAACTACATTAACCTTGTTACCCTGCCATTTTGAGAAAGCATTTAAATACTTCCTTTCCTTTTTACATCTCTGTATAATTGTAGGAAGATCTGAAATATTAGAAGTGAAGGAACACTTAAAAGTTAAATCTCTTTCATAGAAGTGTACTTTGAGAATTTATTCACTGTTCTTCAGTTGTTGCCTTTAAATATTCTGGGTATTGGTTCTGAATTCTAAAACCCACCTGTATATTATTTGTGTATGATGTTTGTATTTTTTAGGTGGCAAGAAAGTTGGCATCAATCCCAAGATTAACAACTTAATGCCTGGCTATGAAGTTGCCAAATACGATCTCGTATGGATTTGTGATAGTGGAATTAGAGGTAGGTGTGTATTGTAATGTGCTGAATGTTATATTGCTGGTATTCTCTATAGGCAAGCAGTTGTTGGAGATAATTTTGACTGAGAATATAAGCAGAAATGAAAATGAAAAATGTGGAAAAAATAACAACAGAATGGCTTAACGAACTGTCTGCTTTTCATTTATCACTTAGTAACACCAGACACACTGACTGACATGGCCAGTCAAATGACTGAAAAAGTAGGCTTGGTCCATGGGCTTCCATATGTTGCAGACAGACAGGGTTTTGCTGCTACCCTTGAACAGGCAAGTACTGTGTTGGTTTGGTTTTGTCTTTTTTTTTTATTATTATTTATTTTATTTTACTTTTTTATAATGACTTAAAGTTCTATAGTGCCTGTTCCACATTTTGAGTGAAATGTTTATTTTCACCCACAGTCATACTTCAGACTATCCAGAAGAACTTTTAAATGCTCCAAAAGTTTACCGTGCTGTTCTGAACGTTCTTTCAATATCTAAGTTTATAATACAAACAATAAACATTACAGGATGAAAACTATGGATTTTATTTAAAAATGTATTAAACCTTAGGAATTCTTTCTAGGCTTAGTCAGAAAGGGACTTGGCAGGAGGTTGGAACAAGATGATCTTGAGGTCCTTCCCAATCCAAACCATTCTATGATTTAATTCTATTTAGATGTCTGAAAAGAAACACAGAAATGGCCATGACAAGTTAGATCAAAGTCCAGCTCACACAGTGTCTTATTTCCAGCACTGGTTAAGCAGAGCCTTTAAGGGCAGTAGAACACAAGCACGACTTACATCCTGTTTTCCTGTAATACTGTCTCAACTTTCTGCAATTTTCAGCTGAGCAGCTTCCTGAGCAGGAAGTAAACTTGTGTATTTGCTAATCCTCCATATAGAATATTTACTAAGAACAGATTTCATATGTGAACTTTTTCATTCTTTTCTTTGAGTCCACATACATTGTGAACATCTATAGCTGTCTTTACCAGGAAGTTCTATAGATCTGCTGTCTGTTATGGGAACCACCACTTTGTTCAGTCTGACCCATGTTCTTCTGTAATGTTATTTCATGTCCTACATTGTTTTTGAAGGGAAAGTGAACGGTTGGTTTCTATCCACCATCTTCATATCATTAATTCTGTTCTGTTGTCCCCTCTGTTCTTTCTCAGTAAATCCTGTTGTAGAATAGAAGGGCTGAGTTTGTTTCTTGTGTCTCAAGATGTGTAATTTAATAACTAGTTTTCATTCTAACCTGGCATGTATAAGGCATTTTATCCACAAGCTAGCTAATGTGTGTCAAAGGCAGAAATGTGAAGCATGAAAGTGCAGTGAAATTCAGTACTCCATCATTGCATGAGAGGGCAGCTCATGTGATTTTTTTTTTTTAATTTTTTTTTTTCCCCATGACATGGGGTCTTAATTTCCTCTTGCAAGAGAAGGGCAAGGTGATACAGCACAAATCTTTTTGTACTACTACATAAATACATACGAAGTTTTAAAAGCCATACCTGGGTTTTGCAGGTTTATTTTGGAACTTCGCATCCAAGGTCATATATTTCAGCCAACTTAACTGGCTTTAAGTGTGTAACAGGAATGTCCTGCTTGATGAGAAAGGATGTCTTGGACCAAGCTGGAGGACTTATAGCTTTTGCACAATATATTGCTGAAGATTACTTTATGGCCAAAGCTATAGCTGACAGGTAAGATGACTGTGAATTAAGCTTATTACTTTAAGTGCATTTCAAGCCTTGTGGGTTTGTTTTTTGTTTTGGTTTTTTTAAAAAACACATGGTACATAGGCAGGTGTTCAGGTCAGCCTGACATATGTATACCAAACATGCTTATGATGTGCTTTGTCCTATAGTCTTTAGTCCTTTAGAAATAAGTAAGTCACATCATTGTCAATTCCTTTAGAAATAAGTTCATAAAAAACTGTAAGCATTATTCAAATGGTATTTATTCTTTTCCACTGAAAAGACTTGATGTTATACACTTAATTTTTTTGCTTATGGCCACTGTAATAGTACGGCACATATGCTAAAGGAAATTTCCAAGACTAATAAAATTCTTTTGTGTGTGTTTTATCTAATTCTTTTTTTTTCATCTCTTCATGTTATTTATAATAATAAATACATTTTTCAGGGGCTGGAAATTTGCGATGGCCACACAAGTTGCAATGCAAAACTCTGGTTCATATTCTATTTCTCAGTTTCAGTCTAGAATGATCAGGTAAAAATTTTACTCTTTACTTCCTCTCCTACCCCACCACCTGCTTCTCATTTGGATAACTGATAATGAGAAGGAATACATCTTCTAAGCTAATTTGATTTTATGTCCAGAATGCTAAAGTTCCAACACATAGCTTGATGCATGCTTCTTGTTAATGTTGGGAGAGAAGCACTGACTTTCCACACAAGTATGACTAAGTATTGAAAGCTCCCTAAACTCCCCCCGACCCTGCAAAAAAAGCCCAAACCAACAACTGGCTTGATACCTTTTAAATACTATGTGCAGTATCTTTGACAGGGAGGTGTAAATTAAATGAGTAATGCTGTCAGAAAACACTGTGATGGCTTATCATTTGATGAGGTGGGGGATGAAGACATAAAGAATAATGCATAGTCAGAACTGATTTGTTTGTCTTTTCTAGGTGGGCCAAACTGCGCATTAATATGTTGCCTGCCACAATAATCTGTGAGCCAATCTCGGAGTGCTTTGTTGCCAGTCTAGTTATCGGATGGGCAGCTCATCATGTGTTTAGATGGGATATAATGGTTTTTTTCATGTGTCACTGCTTGGCATGGTTTATAGTTGACTACATTCAACTAAAAGGTGTTCAGGTATGTACGTTCATTTTCTTTGGAAGTTGTGACGGTTTCTAGTGCCATTTAATTCAGCAAAAAGCTAAGCCTAATTCTCTTGACATCAAGGTCAAATCCTGTTACTTCTCAGTCTTCCAGGTTAGTTACAGTAGCGTGAATAGAAGTAAGTGTGCTTGGTTGTAATTTTGTTTTCTTATATGCATCTGCCTCTGCTTATGTTCTGAAAGCTTACATAGCTGCCCCCTTTGTCTTCACATTTCCAGTCTGCTTTACCTAGGCATATCCAGAAATTTTAAGCCTTTTTTTTTTTTTTTTTTTTTTACCCAAAGAGGTCCGATGTTTTTTTGTTTTTTTTTTTTTTTTTCTTTTTCTGAGTTTTTTGTTTTTTTTTTTTTTTTTCTTTTTCTGAGTTTTTTGTTTTTTTTTTTTTTTTTCTTTTTCTGAGTTTTTTGTTTTTTTTTTTTTTTTTAACACCACAGGTACTGCAGCTTTGTGGAATTCTGTGGGTTTTTTTGTTTTGTTTGGTTTTTTTTCTTTTATCTAAGTTGCACTTTGCGTTATATTTATTGAGGTGAATATGTACTTTTAACTACATTTTTTCACTTTATTTATGGTGGACTTAAAGGACAGCTTGTAGCCTACATCTCAAAATAAAATCCATCGCTAGAAGTTAAGAGTTCTGGTATAGAAGTGAGGCCAAAAAAAAACCTTTCAATGTCTAAAGATGTACAAGTCAGAACAGTGTTTATTCTTCTAATGCTGGAACTATTTAGACTACATTCTGCTGTGACCATTTTCCATCTAAATGTGATCCCTAATTGTGTATTCAAACTTAAATAGTCCTTATTGTAGTGAAAAATACTTTTTTTGTAGTCTTAGCACATACTGGAAATAAGGAGGAAAAAAAAAAAGCCTTGTGTTGGTTCTGTAGGACTCTGGAAGGTCAGTTTAACTGTCACCTTTCTGATTATTCTTCTCATATTCACAGCATTTAAAAGAGCTTTGTACTTGCTGTCCCTCTTCTGAAGCCTTTCTGTTTTCTAGCTCTGCATGTAGCTCGAAAAAAAAAAAAAAAAA